>OX578148.1:126568732-126653732 GCA_951213105.1 Amaurobius ferox
AAAATAAGATTTATTATTCAAAATCTGAGACAGGAATGGATAATGAGTTTATAGGCATTTGTAGACTAACTAGCATCTAATACTCGTCTAACTACCAATTTAAATATATTTCCATTTTAAGATTTGAGACACTGAAGCATTATTGACCATTGTTGAGTTGAACTCAAAAGAAATTGTAAAAACTTTGTGTAGGACCAAAATATGAAACTACTCTGTATATTTCCATAGCATATGCATAACTCATGGAATACTTATATTTTGATTCAGTAATCGCCAATAAAATAATTTTCTATTTAATTTAGAGAGACATTGCAACAGACGAAAACATCTGTGCTGTAGCCACTGAAATCCATGTATTAATTCAGCCTTGATCACATATACAACTATATAGTAAATGTGTTGGTAAAAAGTTATATTTATTAGAGCTATAAAAAGGAATTGCCACATCGATGTTTTAAAAATAAATGAATATAATTGCAATACGTCCATTAGTTTGGTGAATGATTTTTTTTTACTTCACGTGAAGTTGCATTGAATCAACTCAGTATTCAATTATAAATAGAAAACCAACTAATAGAATATAGTATTAAAAACGCATTTATTACTGATTTAAAATACACTCTAAGACAAAAAGGACGACGAACCCCACAAAATAATCCGATAGTAATGAAACTGTACATGCAAACACCTGTCGATCGAATATGCAAATGATCAAAAATTTGCAGCCAATGAATAAACAGTCGGAACTACCGCGCATTGAAACTGAGCACCATGGTGGTGCATATAAGGAGCGAACTTCGCTTAAAGAAACAAAGCGTGCAGTGAATTTTGTTTACGTTCCTTGATTGTAACAGTGCCTCGCCACTGAATTCACGGTCACTACAGGCATATGAAGGAGTTTCAAAGAGGGCGTGCGATTGGACTGCATAAGGCTGGATGGGTACACCGGCGAATGGCTCGGAATTTGGGTAGGAGCGATGCAGCAAATTGACAATGTTGGCAGGAATGGATCCGGAATGGTAGATTTCAGCGGCAAGCGAGCAGCGGACAACCTGGAGCGACGACAAAACGGAAAGATAGAGCGATTGACAGAGCAGCTGAGACAGCACGAGATTTGCCGTTATCAACCATCCAACGTGTGACAAACACAGAAGTGACCTCCCGGACCAGTAATAGAAGAATACGGGAGCGGAATCTATAATCGCGGTGCCCATTACGCTTCCTACCATTGACCAGTATGCACGTCAACAACGATTGCAATGGTGCAGGGCCCGATCAACGTGAAAGTGTTTGGATTGGGAACGAATTGTCAACAGTGATGAGTCCCGACGACTAGCGCAAACGTGTCTGGTGACAGCCTGGACATCGTCAGAATCCTACTCTTACTGTCACACGCCCCCACAACAGGGAGTTATATCTGGGGTGGCATTTCGTTTGGTAGCCGGATCCCTTTGATAGTCTTCCGTGGCACCGTCGAAGCACAGTTACGGTACGGTACAGACATTCTACGACCCGTTGTATTGCTATTCTTTTCGCGACACCCCGGGCTATCTTTTCAGTAGGATAATGCCATGCCACATACGGCGTGCCTCTCTATTGATAGTCTGCATGCTTACGACACACTTCCTTGGGCAGCCAGATCCCCAATTCTCTCGCTTACTGAGCGCAATTGGGCTGAGATGGAGCGTCCTCTGCGACCATCCCAGAATGTAGACGAATTAGCTCGGCAATTGGAGGTTATTTGGAACGTCATCCTGCAACTTTATGCATCTATGTCACGTCGTGTAACAGCTCGTATCAAGGCCAGGTGTAGACCAACGGCATATTGACGTTTTCATTTAGAATAGATCTTTCAGTGCAATAAATCATCCAATTGCTCTGAAATTTTAATCATTTCTTTTTATGTGCATCCACATTACACTTATCAAATTTTGTCTCATTTAGATGCTTCTTTCATGGTGCGCCGATTTTTTTGTCTTAGAGTGTATATCTGCAAAAAATTCCATGTAGTCTATATATTTGCGCTACAAATTTCTAGTCAATATTGAGAAATTTTATTTAAATTCATCCTTAACATTCCCAGATTTTAATATTTTAAGTGTATTCAAAAGACACAAAACTAATAAATATATGATAAACACTAGGAAATTTTAAATTTTAAATGTTTACTAAATATAAGTAAAAATACACAATCAACTTTCAGCAAAAAATAGTGGTAGGACATAACTTTTCAGTACATAACATTAAGAAAATTTAGAAATAACTGTGTACTGAACAGTGTACTGAACATAACAGTGTACTGAAGTCAGCTGTTATGAACAGTTTATCAAACTTCGGAAGGCACCATTCTTCGCAATGTTTAACTAAATGTATCCCGATATAATATTACATCACTCATATTCCTGATATTATATTTACTACATTATTATATACATTATCTGATATTATGATGTTATATATGAGTTATCAATTTTCACCCCTCCAGAGGTACCAGTCAAATAAATATACGTATTCGTAAAATATACGATTCAATAAACGTTCAAGAGTTACAAATATTACAGTACAAATATTACAGCAAAAATGAATTAATGACAAATCCCCTTCATACGAGCATTTAGACATTCTTATCAAATGTCGCAAATGCGGTCATATAAAATAGAGAACAAATCCGATGTGAAATAAAACAAACTGCATATACTATTGGTACAAGTTGAAGTTATTTTTCTCAATGACTGTTAATCGATCTATGAATGAATTTTGTTAGAGTTATTGTAATCTTGAAACACATGTCACATGTAAGATAGTAAATTCTGATGAAAGATCCATAGAATTTATTTAATGAATTTAATAAAATTAGTTGAATAAATCTGGTACATGAAAATAACGAATCACATAATTAATAGGTGAAAATCTGCATTGACAATTATGTACTAATTGTAATTACAGTTTAATTGTAATTACAGTCATCTTTCAATAAAAGTCAATCGGATCTATGAAATGTTTTTTTTTAGATTTACCGCAAGTCCAGAACGGTATGGTGAAATAATAGTAAATTGACTGCAATTTCTGATCCATCCATGTTAGAGAAACGGTAGGAAACTGCAAAATTGATCTAAAAGTCAAAGCTGTGCATACAGTGCAGAAAGATAAATATACAATATTTTCTCAGACTAGTGCATAACTTAACCTTTTGCTTACGGGTGGGACAGCGTCCACCCCAAACGAAGATCCCCCTTTGCAGACATTGGCGTCCATGGACGCCAATGCCTGCAAAGGGAGATCGAAATGTTTGGGAATGGTTTGGGAACTGTTTGGGTATTGCAAATACCTGCCATTTTGGGAAGTTTTTCGTTTGTGACGGACGTTGCTCCACCCATAAGCAAAAGGTTAACTGAAAATATAAAATTTTTGTTATTATTTCAGCATAAAAAACAAATATAACAACCAATTTGAGAGGCATAAAATAACCTCCTTCTTCAGCATAAATAAGTTTGTAATAGATAAATCAATAGCAGGGAAAAGCTGATTGATTTCAACAAAATAGGACAAGAGGAAGGAGCTCAAAATTTTCTAACTATGTTTATTATAATTAAAAAGTAAATACTCTCACTATCAACAATATTATCATTATGTTTTGCAATAAAGCTTAAATTAATGTGTAATAAAAAAAAATGTTTTCAGTACAAAAAGTCATGTGTTGACAACACCGGACTTTATATTCGTAATCCATTTTTCTAGTTATATACTTTAGACATAAAATGTATATTATAAAAAGGTATCATTTATTATTGGAATTCTTAAAATGCATAGTTGGTTGGTTAAAACGCCATCGGTTTAACCCTTGGTTGAAACCAATGTGGTTTAAATCAGACAACTCTATTTATTAGGTGTAAGGACACTGTGATCATTATAAAATGTATTTTTACTCAAGAGGTAGAGATAAGATTACAATTGGCACAGCCATACTGATTGGAAATATTTTATTATATGACTTTTCAGTATAAACATCCCAACGCCTTATAACCCAGACACTAGTGTTTTCCATTACCGTGTGTTCGGGTAGAATATGAAGTTTTATTCTAATATTGAATGTCTGGAAATTGAATCGTTATAAACTCCATCTAATAAAAACATTGAATTCAGTATTACAGACATAAAAATCTTGTAAAGATATGATCCAGAGTGAGTTACTCATTGTTGAATTATACCACAAAGCATCAAACTAACTTCAAGAAACCTTGAGTAACGTATATAAGCACAAATGACACAAAATAATTATTATATTGTAATATTTGTGCTTATATACATTGCTCAAGTTTTCCTCATCCTGCGCACAAAGTGCAATTTACTTATTAACTTCAGCTTCATCCACCGTCTAGTCCTCGCGCATATCCACTGTCAATGTTTCCAATTATAACAAATACTTTTAGTTCAAGATGAGAACTTTTTAACTGTTTTTCCCACTCCATCCAAAGCATAGTTCTCGCGTGTATCCACTGTCAATGTTGCCAATTATGGCAAATAATTTTTGTTCAAGATGAGATACTTCTTAAGAACTTTTTGACTGTTTTCCACAGCATTATAAAGTTAGTAACAATCTCTCTATATTAAAGAAAAGTAGGTGACGCTGACGCCGCCGCTGTTTGATAAATGTCTAGTTTCTCGAGGTTTTTTGTTTCGTACCGCAAAAACTATTGCATAAAAAAATATGAAATTTGGTACACTTGTAGAAAAAGCTTTGAAAAATAAGCTGAAATAAACCGTTTTTTGATATATATTGTAGTTTAAGAAATACTTAATGTCAAATTCAAAGACAAAGTTTTCAAAGACGAGTTCGCGTCTTAACTAGATAGACTAATAAGAGCAAGACGGTGAATTTTTTCAGGCAGGCACCTACATGGGTGAATTTTTGCAGAACGGAGCCCCTTTCTTAATGATGTAGTTTTTCAGATATTTTACTTTTTATGCACTTCTGAAGTGAACTCTTTTTTTTTGGATCGGCAAGTTTAGCGATTTCTCTGTTTCGTACTGTAAAAACTATAGGATACAAAAATATGAAATTTGGTATATTTATAGAAAAATAATAGGGTAACACGATGAAATAAACCGTGTATAGATTTAACTTTTAGTTTGGCATGAAATAGCTCGCGAAGCGAGATCATGATCAAGGAATCCAGTTACTGGATTCCCTGAACTAGGAAAAACCTCTGCTCTTCCCTGCTGCGGAAAATAGGTAGGGATAGAAAACAGATTTTCGATAGTAGAATTTTTAGGAAAGACAGATATGAAGCGAACGCAGCAAGTAGGAGGCGAAACCTCCCGAAGAGGGTTATGCGAGCGGACGGCATATTCCTCTAGTATATAACAAACTGGCTACAGAAGGCATGTATTCGATGCAATAGGCTTATTGGCAAATTTCTGTCATATTGAGAAATGTTAAAATACAAAACATTTACATACACAAGAATGCTAATATATAGCCTGTTCCAAATACCTCTGTCAGCAACAATACATTAGAGATGGAATTTTACCGCATATATTCGAAAAGAAATATACATAAATGATTAATGCACCTCAATGGAGGCAATTACCTAATTATGTTGTTAGTGTAGGTGATTAATTATCTATATAAAGAGCTACGTCCATTTGTTAGCATAATGGTTCTCTTTATCTAGTTCTTACAACATCCGTTGAAGATAAGAAGGCTTTAAGCAGGAATGGGCGATATCCCTTGACTTCATTAAGTAATCATTTACTAAATGAATGGCAACCGGATCCATAAATGAATTTCACAAAGGTATAACGTAACTAGAGCGCGTGAACAAGAAACAGTAAATTGTCTGTGACTCCAGACAGTCTCAGATAAGAGAAGGGAACACGGCTGCAAAAATTAATCCAGGAAGGTTAAAGATATGCAAAACTTAAATTATAATTATTAAAATTAGTCGGCGATTTATATGACACATGAGGTACGTTTTAAATGACTGATTAACATTCCATTTTATAAAAGGTTCCAAAATGTTCATTATTTTTCTTTGTAATTGAATTGAAATTGTGGGTTTTAATAAAGGTATGAGGTTACTCTGTTGTTTTTTATTTACATATTATTTATAAAAGAGCCAAGCTAGGAATATATAGTACTATTTTAAAATATATGTCTATTTCCATCTATTATAAGGATTAGACAGAAGATGTCTACAAAATGTTTATTTTATTTATTTGAATTGTAATTGGACATTTTCGTTTTACTAACGATTTGCGATTACTCTACTGTTATTTCTTTACATATTGTTTTTATACAATCTCCATACTAGAAATATACAGTAGTAGTTATATATATATATATATATATATATATATATATATATATGTATGTGTGAGTGTGTGTGTGTTTCCATATAAATTACATTGTCTTTGGCACAGACATTTTCTGGTAATTCCTAATATAAATTTAAGACATTAATTTTTATGTTTTTAACGATTAATTTAGTAAAATATAGATATGGTCATTCTACACTGCACGAAAAGCCTTTTTATGTAGGTCCTTCTAAGTAACCGCACGATATTTACATTATATTCTTTAAAAATCTTGCAAGACTGAAACGCCGATGTTAACAAAATCATCAAAGTTAATAATGTCCATTCACACTAACCTTCGATTTGATTCCACATTAACTCAAAATGACAACTTAAAGTCCCATGAAATTTATTTTTTACGATTATAAAATTACATTTTATCATGCATTTAAAAAATAAAACAGTAGCAGATGTAGCAGTTGTTACTCGTGTATTAAAGTATGTCAAAATTCTAGTAACATTCTAAAAGATACGGTTCTTAAAACATTTCTGTTGAATATTCCATTTAATTTCAAGAGAAAAGAAGTATCAGAACCAACGTTCTCATAATACAAATGTATTTGCATGAAATGAAATATTCTAATCCCATTTATAAAAGAAAAATCACGAAAAAACATGATGTTTGGTCAATAAATGAAGACTAGTGAAGACTAGTTTTAATACTCCCAAAATAATAGATAAACTTCTCCATATAATATTCAATATCTGATTTAAGTCTATGCGTGTAGAACCAGAGGTGATCTGGAGTCTATGAAACACACGGTCAGATTAAAACGATTCAGACGATAAACACCGATTGTAAAATTGAGAAAAATATTTGCAATCTAAAAGGTATAAGTTTTGTAAAATGCAAAGCTTTAAATTTGATGCAAATGCTGAACGGATGCATTTAACGTAACAGGTGTACATTAGTTTTATTTATTATTTCAAAACATAATATTAACATACAATAATATGACATTTGTCATAATTAACAATTGTTAAATTTAATTACCAATTGTAATTACCAGTTGTTAAAATATTTGAGAGCTTGCCATTTTTCCAAAATATAGTAATTGTAACGTTTTATGTGTGTTGGCGACTAAAATTTATTTTTTCGTGAGACTTTTTTCTAATTTATATAAAATACAACGAGCTGGAACCATTTTATTTAGGATACCATAATACAAATCCACATTACTATTAAAGAATATTACGACAGTTTTACCAATTGTGCAGAACAATTGGAACGTAGAAAACCAAATACATGAATCAAGTACAGAAAAGTCCATGTCTACCACGGAGAATGAATATTTTTTATTTAAATCTGGATCAAGATATTCTACAGATGAATGTATCTCAGTACATGCGATTAATAAAGCGTATTAACTAACGCAGAGAACAATTCATTTACAATCTGCAGCTGCTAATCATGTTTCATCAATAATTACAACTGTCGTTAGCGATAAAATGAGCAAAGCCGGAATGAACTATAGCTTTTGGAGAGTTTGAAATAACCCTACCTCAATGAATGTCAACCGGATCTATGAATGAACCTTGTTAGGGTTTACCGTAAGTTCGGAACTGTGCAATCGGAGAAATAGTAAATTGCTTGTGATGGCAGATCGATCTAACTTATGGAAAAGGGTGCTGCAGCAGAAATTGATTCAGGGAAATTAAAGATATGTAATGCTTAAAAAGTAATTGAATATTAATCATAAATTGCATAAGCTTTATGAGGTACATTTAAAAAATAATGATAGACTCGCCATTTTAATTTAAAAGGTTTACATTACTTCCATTATAATTCGCTGCATTTCAATTAAAAATAAAGACGACATGTGGTTTGAGATTGCTGTTATTTCTTCATATTTATTTTATGCAATTAAATGTCTACTTAAATATGAACTAAAACTCTTACTTGAAAATTGAATTATTTCTGGGTTTTTTATTTAGAGAAAAATATGTGTTATAAAATGTAAAAAAAAATTATTGAATGCTAGAATTAATTTTTAACGCTGGAATATTAATCAGCCATCAAATATAATAGAACCCGGGCTGTCTGGATGGCACTCAGACGTGATATCTACTAAACCACATAGATCCTGTAAGTATTCAATAATCACCTTATATTTAAAGTTGTAGATTCCATTTAGACTATAAAAACTTGGAATTTAATCCTAATATCTTCACGGTAGAGAGTCGGCAGGTTAGTACAGAGATACGTAGTTTGATTACAGGTTGGGGCAGCAAGGTTTTTTGCAATGACGCTCGAACAAATGAACCGCGCAGGTTAGTGCAAAGATAACGGAACTTCAAAAGCGACCCGAATATGACTAGCATGGATTCAGTGGACGGTAAGATTTCGAGCGGCAGTTTCAAATCAGGTGGAAAAAGACCATGCAGAAAGCTACCCTTGAGGATAAAAATAGCATCAACGGGATAACCTAAGGTAAAAATAGCAGGTTGTGCTCAATTATAAGATAGGCAGTTGCTCGTCAATTTGATATTAGAGGGTGGAGAATGCTGAGTCCACTTGGACAATAAGGATTTTCTATTCCATCCCAATAGCTCAGCATTAGAGCATTGGTTGACCAGTAAGTATATCCATAGTTTGATCTCTGGTTGAGTCAGTTATGTTCTTTACAAAGTCTAGGAAAGTGGATTCAAACCTTTTCAAAACTACAGTATATGTGAGGTAGTGCGAATATTTTAGGCCATTTGATTTAACTAACTGAATTCTTGGGCAAAATCAACGTTGCCTTAAATAGTAAACGCGAAATTTATATATAAAATTAATTGTGGCTATTTGAATGTTTATATCGTGTCGTGCAATTGCTGGAACGATTACGTTATATTTAAATTGCCTATCGTGTATCAAATTGTCAGAGTCTATGTTAACAATAAATGTTTTACGTTTATTCAACAATTAGAACATTTTGGTGTATAGCACAGCCTTAAATATACAAATATCTGATGCCAACTCTATTATTTTTAAATAATAACTTCTATACATATGTAAATGTCGTAGTAAATCATCTTTGACTCCTTCAAGGTTTCATTTGTCGCTTGGCTAAATTCCCGAAAAAAATCACTCCTCGAAAACAGTTTGGAAAACACTGCATTAATTAGTAGATATGGGATTGTAGATGAATTTAGTTGTTTATTGAACTGTTATCGGTCAACAATAATAAACATTTTAAAGGATGACAACTAACAAATATCTTCTTTTAGTAAGAATAACAATCACTATTGGAAAATCAACGCTTTTGATAGTTAATTTTAAAGGGTGGAAATAAGAAAACAATTCAAATAACTTACGATATCAGAAGGGAATTCCTCTTCAAGATATATTACTAGAATTAATGCCACACTACAGATTTAAAAGTAATTAAGTAAATTAATTACCGTTTGTATGAGAAGTATATTTTAAACGAGAGAATAAATTTCTAATTTAAAGCGGATTTATTTAGATTCAATAACATGAATTTAAAATAAGATTGCAATCAAATCTATCGAAGATTCTGGTATTTATATAAGAATTTTAATGAATTATTTATGCTAATAATATAAAAATCATACTCGAAATGAGTACTCGAATTTATTTCAAAGTGCATTATTTAAATTTATCGAAATATTAGTCACTTTTCATTACATTTTAAATATGAGATATATTGCATAAAATTGTCAGTGCAAAATACAAATAGAATGAATGAACAGTACTACAAATTAGTTGTGGGGGGTCACAACCACCCCACAACCAATTTGTGGTACTGTTCATTCATTCTATTTGGATTATATATATATATATATATATATATATATATATATATATATATATATATATATTACTGCTACATATTCACGTAACAGATTGGTTTCAGTGGACTCATTATTGCTTATATTGTATTGTAAAAACTCACACGATTATAGATTTGTAATTCAAATTTCACTAAGTAAAACCAGAAGGCTAATACAACGCAAATGCCACTCCAAGATTTCATTCTAGTTTTATAAAAACTGAAAAGATACAGTATTTGAGTATATTTTATTCAGAAATTTGAAATTATTTAAAAAAATTTTATCAAATTTTCCTTTAAGCAAAAAACGAGTTTTTACAGTTCAGGTTGAATAACTTCTTTTTATCTGAGAGTCTACTTCAATTAACTATACAAATTGCTCAGTGGAACTTTTCTTAACTACTAATATATTAAAAGACTTCTTAACGATCACGTTTATCCAGTTTATCCAGAAAGGATTTCCAATTACAAAGTTAATGTAAATGTTATCCTAAACCGGCCACAAGACTTCCTTTAGGCGAGTCTGAACTTGTTTCGGTCGATAGCTAAGTTATGGTCTTTTGTTTTGCTTTATGCATGACATTTAAAACTTTACTAAAATTTGAATGTTAATCATTGCAATATCCCGCTGTGAGTAAGCAAATTTTATATCATTGAGTTTGCTATCTTAAAATTGATGATTATTTAAACTGACCCCATTTTATATATTTTATCTTTGTATGTCTGCAATTAAAACTGCAAATACTGTAAAGTGGGATTTGTAATGCTTGCTGTATCATTGTTGCATAATCATATTAATTAATATTTCTACCAACAGCATTGAAACCTTCACAAAACCGCATTTCCCGCCAAGTACAAAAAACAAAAATTCTATCCAAAAAAGTTCTGAAATCTGAAAATAGTTTGTGGTAAGTACCCGTAGGAGCGGTTCTAAACTGTCTGGTGTATGGTACTCTGCTGACGGATCTTCATATTCGTTCATATCAATTATAACTCTTTTTAGTCGTTGTCATTTTTAAAATTGCTGGTTAATTTTATTTTTTTTCATCGAGGACGCTATGTCTTGATGAAGGTAGTTCATAACACTCTTGAAACAATTGTAATCGCCTTATTTGCATGCATGATTCTATCAAAAATGTACACAAAAATTGTAAAATTGCATAGTGCATCAACTTATGATACATAAAATTCAGCATAATACATGTCATTAAATAAATATTTAAAATATACAATTTATTACATTTTTTGGTTTTGGTTATTAAAAGAAATCACAATTCATAGTTTCTAGATGTTGAATGCCATATGGGTTTGAAATAAATTACAGTTTGTTGATTTTATTTTTTAACATATGTATTTTATTTTATAATTAAATATTGTCTATGAGTGATAAAGACGCAAATATTCATTAATTTATGTCATAATTATTTCTTTAACACATGTTCTTTTCACTAGCCTCCAAGACTATTTTCGATCGATACAACATATTTATAGCATCAGTGATTTGAAGTGAATATAGCTATCCGCTGGTGGTACAAAAGTTTAATCTAGATATCCACGGACATCATTTCATGCCTTTGTCCCCCGACAAAACACAGATTTCCCTCGGGGCATTGTGCGGCTAATTTGTTCTAATGTAACTCATTCTTTTTTATATTGAAGAAATGTAGCTGTCAGTGTTCGGCGGCGAAACTTGACATCCCCATTCACGAAGAAATTTTCTTGTTACTCATCTTTTGTTTCAGAGGTGGAGAAATTTACTACAGACTGACTGGAGATGTCTATTACGTGTCTGATTTATGCACATTTTTGTCGAATTGAATATTCATTATGTGAAGAAAATACTGATATATTTAAATTATACTATAATAGCCTAAATATTTATAAATACAGTAATGATAATTCTTAACACACACACACACATATATATATGCATATTTATTTATATATATATATATATATATATATATATATATATATATATATATATATATATATACATGATGATTAACAAAAGATGGGCTCAACATTACGAGGTGGTAGTATACACCAAACCAAAAATTTTTCATCATAGTTTACCGGGTCGGAAATGACATGTAAGGGCGCCAGTGGACGCTTAATGTTGAAATCGATGATATGAGGTGAAAGTACAAGAATGACTTAGATGTTAAACAATGACAATAATAAACAACTTTACAGTTTAATAAACAATAATTAAAGTAATGGCTCAAAAGAGCAACCGCCAACCCGAATGCACGTCTCACAGCGGCGATGGAGGGATTGGCGAACACTCTCGAACTAACCAAGCATGTCACGCACTTCGAAAGAAGCGGCCGACATACTCTGGAGACGAGTTCCTTTTCAGATTCAAGGTGAGTGTCATAGACGAGACCCCCACATAAAGAAGTCAAGACACAACATATTGTGGGGGCAAGCTATGAGCCTCGCTCAATCTATCGGCCGGAAAAGTGGCGTTCAGTTAGTCCCTTAACGCTCGCTTAATTACAAACAAGAAAGATCAAGCATGCATGAAGCATTGATTATGAAACACTTTCCAACTCCAATGTAATTCTATTTAAACATCTATAAAATGCGATTTCATTCCTCGGTAATATTTTTAAAATTATCACAATACTACATTAATGTATTATATTTGAAAACTTAAAATTTCATCGAAAAACATGAACTTCATTCAAATGACGGAATTGAAATAAAAATTGCCTATTTGAAAACTTAATAGAAAACAAATGAACTTTTTCAAGTGGCGTCATCGAAATATAAATCGACTGGATATTTAAATAAAAGCAGCATTTCATTCAAACATTTTTCCATTCATTCATTCATCCCAATACTATAGTAATTAATTTTTTTTTAAAACTTAAAACCAAGGAGGAACAAATAATTTAACTCTATGCTCAAAACTTCATCAAAAAATCATTTGTTTCTCTGTAAAATCAATGATTGTTTCATTCATGTCAGCTATATTGCAGACTCCATGGGCTAAATAATTTTGCTTTAACGAAATGCAGCAATTCTTATAGCAATCATTCTACATCTTTTTTGTATTTACATCCCCCATAAGTGAAACGTAGGTTTCGTTGTAGAAATAATCAAAGTTGGATGATCATTTAAACTGAGCTATATTGTAATTGCGTTGTTTCAGGATGTAGATGCACAGAATTTAAGCACAAATATAGCGGTTTTAGGACAGATACAACACTAAATATGAAAGAAAAAGAACTTTAAAAATCACGATTTTGAGAAAAGATTGATGCCTAATATCATTTTGAATATATCATTTTTTCTCTTCATATAATGATCACTTGATCTTTTCATATAAAGGATGTAATTATTAATTTAATTTTTATTTAAAAACTACTAAATTTATTTTACTGTTTTTTTTTATATATTTTATGGGATAATTTAAATATTTCCTTAAACTTTAGAAGCAATTTGTGATTTTTAAATCTACTTAAAAATGTTTGAAAAATTAGGTCCCATAGGGTTCAATGTATTTCATTTTTTCAACCCGGGTTGAATCCAAAACTAATTGAGTGATATCATTCATTTATATTCCCATAGGTCCCACAGACTGTCTGAACAACATACTAAATTTTCATTTTGATAAAGTCATTTTTACGGCAGTTATCGTGCTAACGGGCAGTTAGACAGACAGACAGAATGAACAAAGCCATAAACACTTTTCAACTATATTGTAAGTGTTAAAAATTAGCAGTAAATGTATAAAACTTGACAGGAACATTAAACTTCCCTTCTATTCTGTTCACAAGTGTTAAAAATTGCATAAGGGTTATTCTTCTTCCCCAGATGAAAGTTGAATACGTGGTTTTCTTCTTCCCTCAGAAAATAACAACCTGATTGAATCTTTTAATTTTGCGGAGTGGCCGCTTCCCAACCAGTAAGCGCTTCTAAACGCCTTTACGTTTAATTTCAGACCCGGTGTACTATGACGGAAAATGCTTGGTTTGGTGTGTACTGCTACCATCTGTCTTTCTTTTTACCTTTTGACACAAAAATTAGTTAAAGTATACTACGGGATGAGTGAAAATAATCCTCGGAACGATATTTTATATACATGTTAAATATTATTTAAATATGTGATGTTGAGAGCACTTGACTACCTACAGACTCAAATTTATTTTCTTTGTCCCAATCCATTAAATTGGTTTAAACTGCACAAAATAGCACACATTATTATTTTTAATTACACTGAATTTGGAAGTTATATATCTAATAACAATCCGAATATTCGATTGTGTTCAAAATTAATGCGCTTCTCGATTGTAATTTCTGTATCAATTTTTTTTCCAAACTCTCCAATCGTTCATGAGATATCTTAATATGGACATTTTGTGCTTTTTGTGAACAGTGTGTATGAACTATTATTTTGTATTGCATGTATTACAATTTACATGTGCGTACAAAACATGAAATATTCAAACAATATTTTCGAATATGTGTATTATTTTTGAATCTATATTATCCAAAATTAGATATTTTACAGTCCACATTAATTTACCAAAGGTTTATGCCATGCACTGTCAAATATTTTATGAAATAAACTAAACACTTAAATAAAAAATAATTTAATAGCATTACATGGCAAGTTTACATGTTTTAACTTTTAGAGCAATTCTCCCATATGTGATAAATTTTATGGCTTGAAAAAAAAAGTACGCTGCTCATGAAATTTATTCAAGATCAAGCTAAATATCTTTCACAAATCAAAGTTGTGATCGATAGCCGTTAAAACACAATAACATATTCTATATTGCATTTAATTTTTTTTAATGTTCCCACACACACACACCCTCCAAATTCAACGATAACGTTGTCCTCTAAAAAATTTCCACTGTCAGAAAATATTCAAAATGAATGTTTTCACCGAGTACGTAAATAAGTCCCACAAGATAGAAAATGATCTCGTAAGAAAATGGTAAGAATCCTCAAAATGCTTTCGATTCAAATACTTTGCATACATCGAATAAAAAGAAAATTGAATACGATTTTTCCCTTCCAGACAATAGAAATCGCCAATGGAAGAATCTATTTGGGTTTGCAGTCTGATAGGGTATCTTTATATTTATTTGGCAAATTTTATAAAATTACATGAAGTTTCATGAATATATATTTGATTACTTTGAAAGAATATGAACCATTTTACAGAATAAGCAATATTATGAAAAAAAGAATACAGGGAGGTTAAAATATGTCAATTATGGTAGATTTTCTAATTACAATAATAAAACATGTGTAATATTCGCTGGAGCTTAAAAATGCAGGAATAATCCTCAAAAGATTATAAATCTGGTAGTGTAAATAAGGATGTGCGATGACATTTCGTAGTTTCGAAAATGTAACAACCGAAAAACGAATGCAAACTTGCTTCACGGTATTTGGATCATGATGGGGTTCTGAATATGCAAATTAGGAATCGCTGAATAGTCGTGATATTTGACTCGTATCTTGTATTATATGCGGGTGGAGGTAACCCAACACTCATTTCGTATCAGCGATGCATGGATTCAATCAAGTCAAAGACATATTATGGACAATTTTAACAGTGAAGAGCAATTGGCAGAATGGAAGTTGGCAGGTATCAAATGAAATACTTAATGTCCTAAATGTCATTCATTGCTTTGTAGAGGATAACGCTAAGAATGAGATCATGCTCATGCCATAACGACAGAGCAATCTCGAGTTCAGTTTCAGTGGCTTCCTCTGTGCGAGGACGTCAGTAGGATAACAGACAGCCGAGATACCGCTTTTCCTGCCGACGTTGTAAGGTAGGAAGCTGGCAGATGTACAGTGATTGACATGTAGCGTCATTACAGACACAGAAAATAGTCATCCTGAGCTGCAGTGACCCTTGGGTGTCCAATTACTGGTCTTCGAGACACTATTCCTTCACTTTGATATCGGTTGCTTGGGGGCAAATGGCGGAACGATTAATATTTAGGTCTCGGGCTACTTCTGACTGTCTCTGATCCCCTTCGGGAAGTAATCGCCTAGCGTCACTAAAATGGTGTCATCTACTTATTTTTCAAAATTTGGCTATTTCGATTTTGCTTCTGCAATCCATACCGCGAAAATACAGACTCTGTGCAAAACAGGTCATTTGTATACCTAATACGATCAACTGTAACTAATTTAGATTGCCTTACCAGTGACATTGTTGATGCTATTAAAACCAAGAGACAACTTGATGTTATTTATACTGACTTTAGTAAAGCTTTTGATCACATCGATCTAGGGTTATTAACCCGTAAACTGATTATTAGCGGTTTTAGTGTTGATTTGTCGACTTTGTTATACCCTTATATTTCAGATAGAGTGTATTCTGTAAAGTACTGTGGTGTAAACTCTAGACTATACAGTAATTCCTCTGGTGTTCCTCAGGGTTCTAATCTGCGCCCACTCCTTTTTTTAATTTTTATTAATGAAATTCCCCGGATTTTTAATAAAGCTAAATGTCTTATGTTTGCAGACGATTTGAAGCTTTATATGAAAATCAACTCATTAACTGATTGTGAACTGATGCAGAGAGATCTAGATGAACTGTATAACTGGTCTGTACTAAATAAACTTCATTTAAATATTTCTAAATGCTATGTTATGAGCATTGCTAGGATCCATAATATTCTTAATAACAATTATATTTTAAATAATTCATCTCTATCTCGATGTACTCATATTATTGATTTAGGTGTCACTTTCGATGATACTTTTAACTTTCAGACACATACCGATAATATTATTGAAAGAGCCTACCAAAGACTTGGTTTCACCTTAAGACGGTCTCGTGTTTTTGCCAGGTCTGTGTGATACGATTATTTGTATTTATAATACTCTTGTTAAACCAATCTTGGAATATTGTGCAATGATTTGGGACCCTGTTTACAATCTACATTCTCAACGCATAGAAATCGTGCAAAATAAATTATTACTTACTATTGATTACAGATTGACTAGCTATTATCTTTATGATATGCATACAAGGGAACTCAGACAGAAATATAGTTTAATGTCTCTTAAAAAAAGGAGAAGCTGGTCCTGCCTCTTGTTTTATTATAAGGTTTTAATTAATACTATTGATTGCCCTACTTTACTTTCTTGCCTGAAATTCCACATACCTGTCAATAATACCAGGAAAAAAACACACAATACCACTGCACTATTCACAATACTACTGCTAAACGCAACTACATTAAATGCTATTCTATCTATAAATTTGTTGATCTATATAAAACCTATTGTGCTGATATTGATATATTTAACTTGACTCCTGCCTGTTTTAAAAAATCTGATGTGGGCAACACATGACTTTCCTTATATAATGAAATGAATTTAGTACTTTTACAATAAAATAAATAGGTTTTTCTTCTAGTAGATACTAATATCCTTTCCAAGATATTGAATTTTCGACAATTAGTCGTCATTTTCACTGATTTATCGTCATTTTTATCCATTTGGTGAGATTTTCGTTAATTTGGCAACATTTCAAAAAGTCGCCAAGTTGGCGACATTCCGCTAATTTCGTCGCCAAAATCTCGCCAAGCGTTATGGACGAAGATATAAGTTATATATATATATATATATATATAACTTATTAGATATTGAATTTTCGACATATATAACTATTATTATATATTTATATATTATATAACTTATTAGATATTGAATTTTCCACAATTAGTCGTCACTTTCATTGATTTAGCGTCATTTTTATCCATTTGGCGAGATTTTCGTTAATTTGGCAACATTTCAAAAAATCGACAAGTTGTCGACATTCCGCCAATTTCGTCGCCAAAATCTCGCCAAGCATTATGGACAAAGCAGTAAGTTATTCTTACAGCAGATAAATTGGCGTTCAAATGCAAAAGTATTACTCAAAGTATATTTTTTCATGAATGGAACGAGCTAGATCCACGAGAATGATGTCACCCAATTTATCGCATGGTATTACTTATGAAAAGTGAACATGTTTCTCAATAGGAATTTTTTTTTATGTGACATTTTGATAGTTTTTTTGAAAAATGTGCAATATCTCGAGAACGGTTCATGTGAGCGTTCTAAAATTTATGCCAGTCGTTTTCTAATGAAAAATTACATAAGAAATGTCTATTTGCGTAACTTTATTAGCGGTTTTGATTTTTTGACGATTTTTTCAAAATTTCATTCGAAAATTTAGGGGGGTTCTGAACATTCGATTACGTATAAAAACAATAGGCTTCCAGTGTTTACGGATTGTGATTTTTGTACAAAATTTGGTTCGAATCGGTCCATTCGTTCGTCAGTTATCGTCTCCACAGACTCACTGACACACACACACATACTTTCACACACACACACACACACACACACATTCACACACACAGACATCACCTCAAAAATGTTTGATTCGTGATCAGGGATGCTTGAAACGTGCTTTCCCGTCGAAAACTCGAATTCGAATTTTCGACCCCGTCACAATACTTTCCTTATACATTAAATATATAAGGAAAGTAAAAAGCCTGTTTCAATGCGCTTGACATGTTTACTAATTAGTATTCTTATATCCTATGTTCTGTACTTTTTATTTCTTGTGTGGCTACTGTAACTGGATTTCATCTGTAGTTGCCACGTAAATTGAATGAATAAATAAATAAATAAATAAATAAATACGAGCTCTTGTTACAGATGTTGGTACGCAAAATAATATTTGCGCACTAGATTCCGCGTGTGTGCGCCTGCCATGCATGCACATTTGTGGCTACTTGTCCCTTTCGCCAAATACGATAAATATTTTTTTAATCTGTTGCTTAACTTTCGGGCACGAGTATATTTAATTTTGTAAAGTATGTAACAAGCAAATGATATGTGATTTGTTTTTAAAACAAGACTTAGTTTTTCGAGTTAAACATTTATTTCAGACCACTGTGTATATTACTGAGTCTTCTATTGTCAGATATACTATTAGTGCCACATATTTACGACGGTATGTAATCGATAGTATTAATATACATGTAAATCATGTCAATTGAAAAAAACTGTGGTGATAGATTTTACATATTGTGCTCACAATTTGGGTATTTAGAATAATGTGGTCGTGAATCGTATAGTTCGTACATTTGTATCGTAGCCGCAATAACCCATCATTTTCTCTTTTCACGAATTCCTTAACATAATCATTATTTAAAACACTACACATTGAATTCCACATTTTTATTTTTTAAAATAAATATTATATATTCACAATGATATTGATATGACTAAAATTATATTAATTTTAAGTAAATGCTTAAGGAGGAGAAAAGCAACGTGTGAGACCAGGTCTTTAGAATATTATTCTAAAGTCAACAAGTGAGCTAATATATATGCAGACATACCTCTGTTTGTCGGGTCTGTAACTCAGCATGCCTGGAATCGTTGCCGCTTCTTTTTAGCACATTTGGAGTCAGCTTTGTGTTTTTCTCAAACCCTTTAACATCGAAAATAACGACTCACTACAATGTTTGAAAACACGGCTCTTTGAACTTTGCATTATCATTATGTATAATTACGACTCTCTCTCATCGCTTTTGGACAATCATTTTGCTTATGAACCACACTGCTTGAATTCTCAATCCATTTTTTATGACTGCTCTCCTCGCTCATTGAATTCTAATTGCCATTACATCTATCCATTTCATTGTGTCCACATCATTTTGCCTGAGGTTCAGATACACCCTCCTCGCTCTGATTGGAGGCTTCTAAGTGCGATGCCGCATCTTAGCATCATTGGCTACCTGAGTCTCCAATGAGGTTGGTTTAATTCTTGGCCTTAGTAGAGCCACACCTGCAATTTGTGTGACGTGAATTTATTGGGGTCATGGCCTTCCGGGCCAAGACTGTCATAAAAGGGTGCCTAAAAATAATCGCTTTATTTCGTTGCAAATAGTCGTAAATATCAAAACTGCATAATTTCTTACTGGTCTCACAAGAATGATACGCTAAAGATGGATTACACGAAATCAGATTATAACAATATCGTTATTTATTAAATTGTAAAATTAGGGAAGCTGTACAATTGGAAGTTATGAGCAGTCGGGTGGAAGGAGGCAATTCACAGTAGAGGTGCTATATTTGAAAGAATTATAGTCAGCTGATATTTTGGTGAGAATACAGTTCTCGAACCATAAATTTTAAACCTTAAAATCAAACATTTCATAATTGTTCATTTAGTTTTGATTTCTTTAATTCTGCATCAGTTCGTCAATAGTTCATCACCACTTCTACACCCAAGTTTCTAAAAGAACCTTGTTGTCAGAAAGTATTTCCCCAAAATCCCCGGAGTACATTTATGTCTGACGAGATCTCACGAGTTGTAAGAATTTGCAAAAATGTCTTCAATTGAAAAACTCCACATACTTCGGATAGAAATAAAAGGAAATAGTATTCCTTTATCTCCAGAAATTCGAAATTGCAGGACATTTTAGCATTGTTCTGAAAGAATTTACTCACTGAAAGGAAAATTTACTCATGCTATCCTTTAATATTTCAGATTAAAATATAGTTTGAAGAATTATTTTTGTTTTAAATATCGATATACTTTAAAACGAGTATTTTAGTAGATATTGATATGTATTCATTATACAATTTCGTTATATTAGGTAGTATATATGAACTTGAACATAAAATGAATTCTGTTTATAAATATATATCTTTGATATAGATGTGCTGTGTTCAAACATATATATTCTTTTTATTAATACTTTACAACATAGTGAAAGGTGTTTATGGTTTTGTTCATTTTGTCTGCCTGTCCATTCGTTCGCACGATAACTGCCGCAAAAATGATTTTATCAAAGTGAAATTTTAGTATGTTGTTGAGACTGTATGTGGGACATACGGGAATGTAAATGAAAAATATCACCCAATTACTTTTGGATTGAACCCCGAGTTCAAAAAAGGAAATACATTGAACACTATGGGACCAAATTTTTCAAACATTTTTAAGCGAAGTTAAAATTCACAAATTACTTCGAAAATTTTAGGAAATATTCGAATTATCCTATAAGATATAAAAAAAAAAATTCAGAACAACATGTACGGTAGTTTTTTAAATACAAATTAAAATATTAATGACACACATATAATATGCAGATATCATGCGACCTCTCCATATTATATTCCAAATATTAACAATTGACCTAATATACACGAAGACTGGCACATACCTCTGTATTTCGGGTATGTTGCTCAGTGTGACTGGAATTTTTGCAGCTTCCTTATCTGACATTTTGAGTCAGCTTTGTCGTTTTCTAAAACATGTTCACTACTCTAAATAATGACCCACTCCCTTAACTTTACTGCTCGAATCACCACGACCTCTCTCTCTCTCTCTCTCTCTCTCTCTCGCTTTTTTATCATCCTTCTTATAATCACGACTTTCTCTCATCGCTTTTAGATAATCTTTGCCAACTCAACAACTCTGATAGTATTCTCATTTCAATATATTCGTCGACTTTTTCTCCTTGTAGCCATATCATTTAGCCCCGGGTTCAGATACGCCCTCCTTGCTCTCATTGGAGGCTCCACAGTGCATCAACTCCTCCTCTTCGCATCATTGGCTCTTTCAGTTAGTTCCCAATGAAGCTTGGTTCAAGTCTTGTCCTTAGGACACCTTTGCCCCAACCACACTTGCAATTTGCGTGACATGTATTTATTGGGGTCATAAATTTCCTGGCCAAGACTGAAATAAAATGGTGCCTAAAAGTCTGCGCTTTATTTGGTCGTAAACATCAAAACTGCATAAGTTGCCTCCTGGCCTCACACTTTGATAACAATTGCACGTGTCAACGTGCTGCATTTTCTGATGATATGGCGTCTCGACAGATATCTATTGCGTTTCATATAAGCGTTTCATGCTCTTTTAGGTATATTCCTAATAATTGGATGAATATATACTGCTTTAAATTTTCAATTATTCAGCCCCCTAGGGCACCAGAAGTACTTCTGGATAGTCTAAAAGTACTTTTCGTGCCCTTGAAACCCCAGTTTGTCCGCTCACATGGGGATAAATCGAAAAATTATGTTCTCAGTCGATACCATAAGTGTGTAATGATTAAGCCTTCTATGTCATATGGGAGCTTCCGGAAAGTCAAAAGCACTTCAGAGAATTATAAATAAGTGATCATTTAAAAAATTATGTGATATTTTTTGTTATTGTGCAATTTATAATTGCATATGGAATATCCAATGATTTTATTAAAATTTAATATAGGGAAATGCATTTACGGCATTAAATAAATGTTTCTAATTACTAATAATAAATTTCGTCGAAAATTTTCCATTAGTTCAATTAGCCATTTGATTCTTGTTTTTTCAAACTCTAAATAAGTTTTCAAAACTGGTAAAATCCTCTAGAGTAAAACTTACTGATTAATATTTAAAAACGCTTTTATTATTATAAAAATTAAAATAACTTAAGTTTTTATGATAAATAATTAATACATTGCAATCTAGGATTAAGTTCCTCAAAAAAAGTATTTGGAGAAATGTCGTATAAACCGACATGCAATTTTAAAGTAAAAATTCGTTTTTTGATGTAAACATATAAAAATTTTGAAATGTAATGTAAACAATTCAATGTAAATAATTATAACTTTTTGTTAATTTACTACATTTATTAAGATAAACAAACAAGACAAGCATGTTTTTGTCAGATAGAAATGTTGAGATTTAAGCCTAAATTAATTAGAACGTTGAGATTAAATTTAAATTATGAGTAAACAGATGTGCTTAGTTAATTTTTCTCCTGTCGCCTAGATTTTTAGAGAACTTTATAATACTGTATTACAGTAATTTTTATGCTGCATAAAATCTAGTCCCAAAAGATTTCTGAATAAAATCTTATCTTAAACTGTAAAATTTACCCGGCGCTGTGAGGATTTAAAATGAGCGGTCATGGCGTAGCCATGTGTGATCCATGCAAAGATTTTTTTTTTATTTTTGTTAGAAGAAAATGCACTGCCAAAACGTTATTTGGTTCTTAGGAATTCGCTGTGAGTTCCAGTTTAGTATTTATTATAGGTTTGCATCTTAAATTCCGGGCAAAGGAGGGTACATTTTCTATTAATAAATAATGAAAATAACATAAATCAATTTCAGGAAAAAAAATTTTAAACAAAAATCTTACACATTTAATGTTAAGTTTCACCAATGAATAACGGAACTGATTTTCCTGTTTGTTACGATATACACGATTAGAAAGATACCCCCCCCCCCCCCCCCCGAAATTAAATTTATACAATTTATTTTTACGTTTCTTATTTATTTTTGTGTTTCGAAATATTCGTTACAAACTTATTTAAATATATTTTTATTTTTATATTCCCATGTGATCGGATCTTTTCTCTTAACTCAAAACATAAATAGCGCTTACCACAGTTAGAAGATAAGTGGGTGCCACGACGTCTCTTTTTTCCGGTAAACTTTCTTCAAAATAAATTATTCATCGACGTCACTAAGCCTTAAAAATAGACAGCTTAATCAAACTGAAAAGATAGAAATTAAGTACTTAGCTACATGAAATCTGGATTATATACATGTTTTTCTAGGAATCATTGTGATGCAAATTCCCTTGTCGATAAAACCAAACGAACTTGTTTCCCGAAAATTTATCACTATCCACTAATGAATTCGTCCCAATTTTAAATTGAATGATAAGTTTCACCTATAAATATCGCTTCCTTAATTAAATAAACAGCTATAATATTCTAATCTAAAAGATATTCAAGACATTTACGTTTAAGATAGCAACATTAGATGGCGCCATTAGCTACCGTGCCGTAGAAGATATGTTACAAATGAACCGTTAACGGGAAGTTTTTTTAATTAAAATAACTAAAATACTAATTGGAATTTTAAAAATATTTCGCCATGGCGTATCGTACCGGATCCTGAAGTACATGTATACCAAATCCGTAAGACGTTTAGATTTTTCGCTTAGAATATGTTTAAATGCAGACAGGTATCTTCCTATTTTATTATACATAATCCCTAAATAATATAAGACATACAGTAAATAGAACTGCTGCTTATGAGTATATATCTTCCTTATACTTTCTCAAAGAAAGCAATCATAAGATAATTTAGTGACTTCCTTCCATATAGTAACATATTTTTATTCCTATGTCAGCTTCCTTTAGCAAAATATTAGAATGTGATATAATACATGTGTGGAAGCTTTAGCCGCTGAAATATAATAACAATTTAGTCACCTCTTGAGGGCATGGAGTCATGTAATGTAAGTTTCTTCCATGGAATGTCCGTGCTATCTTGTACGTTGTCCAAAGCAGTTCTGCCTGAACAGGACCTTAGATGTATATATAACAAAAGACAAAATGGACTAAAAACAAACACTTTATATTTATCAGTAACAATATGCATGTTTATTTTGTAATTCTATTTTGTTGTTTATTTTTTTAATTCTATTTTGTTGTATCTAAAAGATTGTAAATTGTTTGTTTTACATTTCTATTGTGAAAACACGTTGTCTGCCGTATACCTCAGAGTGAGACGGTGATTTGTTTTATTTTATCAGTAACATTTATATTTTACATTAAATGGTTAAACAAAATGTTCGAAGTTAAATACTGACGAAGAATAAAAATATTTTGCAACATTATTCTATAAGTATTTTTTTTCACAGACATACTACTTCATGCCTACATTTTACAGGCCTAATTCGTGACAGAAGTATTCTGGCGTCCCCCTCCCCTCAGTCTATAATCAATCCTATTTCAATTAGAAACAGGGAATATAACATGATTAAAATTGTCTTTTCTCTCATTAGTTCAAAATAATTGCTGCATATAGGAAATATTATTGCTGAATTTATAGGTTAGTCAGGCATGAATTTATAAGTTAGCCAGACATAGCACATTTATAGGTTAGTCAGACATGAATTGAGCCATGAAATACGAAGTCCGGCTCATCAATGCTGGTATATGTACCAAGGGAACTTTGAGAATGCCACCTTGAACTGAACACCGACTTGGACTTTTTACACCTACATTTACTCGGACGTTTCGTGTACATTTCATACACGAAACATTTCGTGTACATTACATACATTTTCGTGTACATTTCATACACGAAAATCTAAATATGCACCTGAAGACTGGTAGGCTATTTTGAAATGCAAAGAAAGGAAAGTCAATCAACATAATTTCAAAATCGTTGCAAAATGTTATTAAACCGCTATGATGATCAAAACTAAGGCATTTCACGTATATAAAGAAATTCGAGTACTATAAGTTCCTAAAATGATATATTGCTCGAAATAGAAGGTGTGTTTTGTTTTTCTAATTGAAAATGAACTTTTGTTTAATAACGTGTGAATTGAATTTGATTTTTTCTTTTTAAATATTCCTCATATTAAATTCAAAATTTTATAATGCATTTATCAATGAATGTGAAAGTGTCTTAAATCGCAGGAAATATTTCTCGTCAGGTAATGTGAAAAATTCGATGATCAATCTTTGTTAAAGTTGCTTCTTTTGCAATTCCACAAAGCCTTTCCTACTTTTACTTCCACGTGGGCTAACTTAACAATTCTATTCCGCAAAAATTTCTTTTTATTTCTACAAAGAAATAAATGCCCTCCGGTTTTCCTTCTCATTATTTCTAATTTGGTTCCCCGAGAGTGAGTTTTTAGTCCCCTTTTTTAGTCCCTTCGTCAATATTAAATGAAATAAGTCCGGAATTAAATTACCTTTTTTTGCGTAAATCGAAAAAAAAATCCAAAAGATTCTAAAGATATATATTTCTTACATATTATATATTTATTTTTTATAAAGATATACAAATTGCATTTTTTAGCAAGTAAGCACATTATGTCATATAATGAACAACAAATGAAATACACATTAAGTATTTTATAGTAAAATTAAGACTTACTGGATGTTTTTCAAAAATAAAGATATGCTTCTTAGTGTAGGATGATACCACATAAAGCTTCTTAAAAATGTGTACTATCTAACGAAACTTCTGATCTGTGGATAGCCGTATGACGAGAATGAGTTACTGAGATGACGATATATATATATATATATATATATATATATATATATATATATATATATATATATATATATGTATATATATATATATATATATGTATATATATATATATATATATATATATGTGTGTGTGTGTGTGTGTGTGTGTAATGTGCCGTGCCTCATTTATACCCAGAAAGTGCAAATATATGCAAAAAATACAGAACATTCTTTAGCTTTTGAACATTTTGCGATAAGTAAAGATGAACTATGTATATATATATATATATATATATATATGTGTGTGTGTATGTGTGTGTGTGTGTGTGTGTGTGTGTGTGTGTGTGTGTGTGTGTGTGTGTGTGTGTGTGAGTGTGTGTGTGTGTGTGAGTGTGTGTGTGTGTGTGTGTGTGTGTGTGTGTGAGTGCGGGTGTATGTGTGTGTGAGTAATATGCCGTGCATTATTTATACATAGGAAATGCAAATATCTGCAAAAAATGCAGAACATTCCTTTGCTTCTGGATATTTTGCAATACGGGAAAATGAACTATCACATAAAAATATATATACGCATATCTATATATATGTATGTATATATATATATATATATATATATTTCGATTTTTGTTTCATGTTTTCACTCCAACCTAATACACACTAACATACACACACGCATACATATAGCACCCCAAAAACATGCGACTCGAGTTCAGGTGGACTTGAAATCTGCTCTTCCGTCAAAAAACTTAAATTTTCTACCCCGTTACAATACCTTCCATATACATTATGTGATGTATATAGGGAAAGTAATTAAGTACTAAATTTATAAAAAAAATCTATTTACATACTTTAGTTCAACTGTTTTCAGGGATTAGAGTTGTGTTATATGATTTTATACCGAACTAAATTATTGGTATCTAAACTTCAAACGCAACGCATAATCTAGAAAAGAAATTGTGCAGCTATATTTCACTAGCGAAAATATTTGATAAATAACTGCAAATTACTAACTAAAATCAAAGTAAAATCACGAAATCTGAACGTATTATTTGTAAAATGATTTTTAAATATTATTTAGATTTGAAAAGTACAGTATAAATTTTCAAAATATGGTATTTTATAAATAAATACCTTGTATAAAATAGTATTCACGTGGATTTACTATGATTAAATTGGGATTGTGCCTTTTTAACACTTTACAACATAGTTGAAAAGTGTTTATGACTTTGTTCATTCTGTGTGTCTGACTGTCTATCTGTCCGTTCGCACGATAACTGCCGTAAAAATGGCTTTATCAAAAATGAAATCTTAGTATGTTTTTAAAACGGCTGTGGAACATATGGGAATGTAAATGAATAATACCACCCAATTAGTTTTGGATTGAACCCAGGTTGAAACAATGAAATACATAAAAGCCTATGAGACCCAATTATTCGAACATGTTTTAAGCGAATTTAAAATTCACATATTGCTTCAAAAATTTTCGAAAATATACAAATTATCCCATAAAATATATAAAAAAAATTCAGCGAAATACATTTGGTAGTTTTTTAAATGAAAATTAAAATAATAAGTGAACTTATGTGAAAAGATCACTTGACCGACTTCAAAATAAAATATGGCATCCATCTTGTGTTAAAATCGTGATTATTAAAGTTCTTTTTATTTTATATTTGGTGTTGTATCCGTCCTGATACCGCTATATTTGTGCTTAATATCTGCGCATTAATGTTCTGAAACAACGCAATTACAATATATTTGAGTTTAAATGATCATCAAACTTTGATCATTTCTTCAAGAAAGCCTAACTTTCACGAATGGAGAATGTAAACATAGCAAGCTGCAAAATGAGTTGTATAAGAATTGATGAATTTCTTTAACGCAAAATTATTTAGCTCTGGAGTTTGCAATATAGCTGAAATGAATGAAACATTCACTAATTTTACATATAAAAGCAGACGATTCCATAATTTTGCTTTTTCGATGAAGTTTTTAGCAAGAAATTAGGAAGTAATTTTACCTCCATGGTTTTACGTTTTTAAGTAAAATAAATTATTGTAGTATTGTGATAATTTTAAAATTATCGCCGCTGAATAAAATAAGTGGAAGAAGTTCCTTATTGAAATATACACTGTTTTTATATAGAGAGTCAGGCGATTTATATTTCGATTACGTTACTTGAACAAAGTTCATTTGTTTTCGATGAAGTTTTTAAATATAATTAATTATTGTAATATTATAATATGATATTAAATAATATGATATTTTTAAAAATATCACTGTTAAACGTATCGCATTTTAGAGATGTTTAAATAAAAGTGTATCATAATCAATGCTTTTTGCATGATTGCTATGCCTTGTTAAAACTATTTTTATATACTATATTTATTGTATATTATTCTTGTATTTATTTAAATTTTATTTAAATACAGTGTCCGAATTTTTAATGTATTATTAAGTTTAACCTTTAAAATTACGTTTATTATTTTGTAACACACATATATAATAGTGTATGTTATATTTTAAAACAATTTAAAATGTATTTATCAATTTAAAAGAAAATATTTTTACTAGAGAAAAAATTCGCAGATGCATTTTTAGTTTCGCCACCAACAATTTAATTTCTCATTATAGATAAAATATTACAAAAGAAAATATTGCAATTAATAGAAAGAGCTGAAGAAAAACCATAAAAACTTCATACAGCAATTTATTAATTGTTCCAATTAAATTCAGTGTTCTGTATAAGTACATAATGCATTTGTATGGGATTAAAATTGAAAAATTATATATAAAATAATGGCTTTAGAGATATGACAAACTTCCATTATGTTATCATTCGGTATATTTTTAATGAAGACAAAAATAATTTCAGTTTGTGAATACTTATTTACTATTTTCTCATAGGTAGTATTGGGAAAGTATTGTTTTCACGAAAATTTTCGGGGTCGAGATTTTGATGACACTATTTTGGACACATTTTGACTATTTTTGGAGTGATTTCTGCGGTCGTTTTCTTGCGTACATGATGGAAGCCACAAATATTAATTCATTTTCACAAAATTTTATATTCGGCTTTGTAATCAAAAATCTGGAACTAGATATAATTTTTTCTTAAATTCGAGTAAAAATTTTATAAAGTTATTTATATTCTTTTAACATGGCAGAATGGGACACATATTAACATGACCATGCACAAAATGTTTTTTTATGGTTCAATGATCACGAGACATAACAGTTTCAATTTTTGTCAAAAATAGCCCCGATATAGTTTTATTTATTCGTAACGTCATCCCTTGGGAGCAAGTTCCTCTCCCCCCCCCGGGGTAGGATATATTATGGAATATGACATCAGTTGAAAGTCTTTTTCAAGTCATTTAAATTGAAGGGTAATACGCTATAGGTCTAATAAGTTAACCCATAATACCGATTTTTCACAACTTTTTTCCTTGTAAAAATTGAAAGAACAAAGAATTATGAGATAAGAAAGACGAGTTGGGCCATACCGCACATAATGTTTTACATAGAATCAATTAAATTTTTATCAGAACATTTTATTTGATTCTAAACATAGTGTTTGAATCATTTAATTCCTTGTAACCCTGACTTCACAAAACACAGCAAGATCAGTCAGTGCTAAAACTAAATTTTAAGTCCATTTTAAGTCTTGTTTAATATTTCTTATTAATTTTATTTGATATTTCATTTAACTCCTTATACGTACCTTTTCTTTTCTTAAGTATCTCTTCAATCAGAAACCTATGGCCTCTAAGGGTATTTCAATCAAACGGATATCAAATCAGACAAGGTAAATTGATCACAGCATCTAAATCCTTTCAACAAAGAATCTTGTTCCCCGTAATTGGTTATAAATCAGAGAGAAAAAATCCAGAGTTAAATGTCAGTTTGTAACAAACAGGATACAAAGAAAAGCCCTTAAAACACCGATGTAACATTATTTTATTATTCTCCAAAGAATACGCGTGTGAAAGAAATATTTCCGGTGATATAATATAATCGAATATTTAAATACTGAATGTGTGATTGTCAAATATATAATAATAGTTTTCAATAAATTTAATTTAAACATAATTAAAAAGTGCTATAAATGCTGAAAGATTTTTACTGTTGAATCAAGATCCTTTTAAAGATAAATCCGCAATTGCATTATAACAAATGTTTTTCGTTTGTTCAAGTCAAAGAAAAACTATGAATTTCTTCTATATTTCTTTACTTTATCCATTTCTAACTCTTCAAAACCTATCTAGGCAAGATAAAGTTCTTTTATGGATATATGTGGGTGATTCTTGTACCACAAGACATCTTTGACTGTGATTTGCATTAGCGAAATACAACAATATTTGTCAGTGCTAAAACTAACTTTTAGGTTCATTTGAAATCCATATTTTATTATCAATTTTCTTTGATATTTCATTTAACTCCATATATATTCATTTTAAATCCTTATATATTTTCATTTCAATCTAATCAGAAACCTATTGCCGCTAAGAGTATTTCAACAAAAAATGTTGTAAGTATTACTCTAAATTATTTTTACGAAATTTATGTACTATATATATATATATATATATATATATATATACTCCTGTTTGTAAAAATTCCAACGCCATGAAGGAATCATCAGAATTGAATGAAATTCATTCCACAAACGACATGTATTGATACAAATATACAATTAAATTTACAATGAAAATAATATTACATGCCAAAAACAGTATTTGGTAAAGCCACCAAGCTCTGCAAAAAGTACTTCTATACGATGTGGTATCGAATCAAACAGGCTTGGAATTTTTACCTGAGAAAGATTTTTTCAGATTGCTGACATGTGAACGGGCATTGTCCTGTTGAAATATAGCTCGAAGAATGCGTTGAATGAAGGGTACGACTTCATTCTCCAGAACTTCTCTGGTGTACCAGTTGCTGCTGAGATTATCCACAATTATTAACAGCTGAGATAGGTCAAGATACCCAACAGCGTCCCAAATCATCACGCTTGGCGTTCGTCCAGTATGACGTTGGATAACGCACTCTCGGAGGTGGAGTTCTACGTTATAGCGCTTTATGTGGATGCGTCCATCACTGTACCCTAAATTAAACCGGGACTCATCGGAAACTTGACTTGTTACCAAATCGGCAAGCCAGTGTCTATGTTAATGAGCTCATTGGAATTGCGTCAGGGAAATCCTGTACAAAGGAAATCTTGCACACAATCCACGGTGTAGTAGACGCCGGCGAATTTGTGGAGCAGATAATGACACACGTGTAGCAGCGCCCCAACGTTCTGCCAACTGTCGAGAGAAGTTGATCACTGCTATGCGGATGGGGTGTCTATATATCCGTGCTGACATAACATTTCGTCATCCATTGCCATATTTGCAACTCGTCCGGTTCTTCTCAGTCCACTGCTTCCACACTCGAATCACTGTCATGCCATTGCACTCCATACGAGCTGCTATTGCACCATACGAAAAAATCCCTTCAAAAAGCCCGATCATTTGTCACCGTTTAAATTCCGTAACTTACTTATATGCCCCCCCCCCGTCGTAGTAGGGACATAGTGATTTCTCATGAAACTTTTATCGCTGACAGACAATCATAGAATATTTCCAACATCCAGCTACATCTCTCTAGTTATACGGATAGAACAACAGCTCAGAAGGCGCTGCTTAGCCCACGCATGCGTTCTGACTCTGAAATTCTAATAATGTGCAGTAAAGTACACTCTAATTTACATTTACTGTAAGTTTCAGCTCAATCGCATGATTCCTTCATGATGTTGCAATTTTTACAAACATCAGTACATATATATATATACATATATATATATATATGTATATATATATAATATTTTCATATCAGTTAAATCCACTATAGTAAGACGTCCTACGTGTAAACGGGAACATTTACCGAATGCTATGATAGATAACGTGCATCCATATATATATTTATATAACATTTTCATATCCGTAGAATTCACTAACACAATTTTAATACAGCTGAAATGCTTGCATACTTAAAGATATGTGAATTCATTTACAGGTACTAAAATGTAGTACTAAAGTCTATAATTCTGTCCTGCAACCGGGTATCCATGATTCATTATTTATTCATCAAGACAAGTGGTAAAATTACCTTGCTAGGCAGTGAAGAGCTGTTGTATCAATCTGAAAATTCACATTACCGTCACCTAAGTAGGGGATCATTATTGTGATGTAAGTCTTTATGAACATAGATATGGCATAACCATCGATGCGAATTGGGAGTGGCTCCTGATATTGGAATGCAGCTAAATCTTGATTGATACGTGTAAACCATACTACTCATATGCAATCACATATAAAATAGCACGGCAATGTTGATGATTATATGCGAGTCGAAGATAGCTAAGTTTACTGGAATTCAACTAAGAACATGACTAGAATAGACTAAAACAGGACTGGCACATTAACGTTTCCTGTCCATTTCGTTCTTCGCTTTTTTTGTATATATAGGCTTGGAAAATCGGATAGCACGAGCTCAGAGTTTCAAAATTTTGGAAGTTGGGTATAAGGGGAACGATTGACAGCTTTAGTTACGTAAACTTTAAGAAATTGCTGCTGTCAGCAAATTTTCTTACTTCCAGTAAAGTTACCAACTATTCGATATTGAGTAGCTCTAATGGCTCAATTTAAGAATGGAACATACATATTGTTGTTAGTTGATGTATTATAATGGAGATTTTTCTAAAATATTTTGTGTCTGTGAATCACACGGTTCTCCCCCTAACAAACATGACCGTATTTTTAGAGCCAAATTAAAGTAATATATTTTCCAGCATAACCTATTTTGTATAAAACTTTTATATTTGATAATAGAAATCATTATCATTTAACAATATATTTTTTCAAAGCTCTAACAGCAGAATTATTACATTTGTTTGCAAAAATAGAATATATATCTATATATATTTGTATACGACATAAACCCGGCATATGGTATTAAAGTGATCGATCATTCAATGTGGATTTTCTTTTATCCGTATAAAATATTTAATGCTGACACATATTTAATATGACTTTGATAAATTGTGGATTGTTTTCTTCGTTTATCGACGAATATTTTCTTTGAAAGTGACATATTTTATTCAAACATTTGTTTAATCTCAGTCAACGAACTTTTTCAGTATTTGTATGTTTGAAAAGTGATATATGGATTATCAAAGTAATACATAGATTATGAAATTTATATGAATATAAAAGTAATACTGGAACAGTATATCAGACGGGTATCTTTTGATATATAAAAGACAAAATTTTGCACTAAAATGTCAAATTGTTGCATTAAAATGTCACTTTATTTTTGTTCAGAATAGGGCTCCCCCATTTAAAAATAGTGCTCCCAAAAATTAAGTAAAAATAGTGCTCTACCAAACTAGGGCTTCCCTATCTCCGCCAAAATAACTTCGCTTTCTGTTTTCTGGCGTTTATATTATCCATGAGAAAGCAACACGTGCAACACGGGAATATCTGCGAACGGTAGACAATAGACCATACTTAGCCAAATTGCGGCTCTCGTGCATCTTCAATGTGGCTCTAGCCAAGGCCGAAAAAATATCGTTAACACAAATTCTTTAATGCAAAAAGTAAAAACTTCATTTCGCTTTGACGGCTTTAGAACTGAAGTGAAGTGAAGCGCACGCTCTTCTCTTTTACGCGCATGCGCTCTCACGCTATGATTGACTGAGTTAGTCAGTTCGTTCCAAGACCTCTAGCTGAGCGGTCGGATATGCTTTTCATTGTTGTTTTAGCTTGAATTGTATTTCCTCTTTGTTGTTAAATCGCAATGCTCCGAGTTTATTGTTAATAAACTTGTTTTTATTCCATTGTGAACACAGATATATCGTCTCATTTTAGGAAGTCTATTTTAAGCGAAACCATTCAATTTTAGATATCTATGATTTTATAAATATGACGTCAGTAAACAAGAACAGAACATATGAAGATGAAAATCGAAGCTTCAGATTCAAAAACTTCAATCACTTTCAGGGCAAGCTTCAAAGCTTCAAGGATATCAAGACAAGTTACAGGAATTGATGGACCCTTTCAAACTAAGGTTTGAAGATTTAAAAAATTCTAAATCGTGCATCAACTTTCTTGTGAATTCATTTGAAATTGATATAATTAGTGACGACTTCACATTTCCTAAGTATTTGTTATCTGATAATCCTGCCGGAGAGATTGAATTAATAGAAATTCAAGAGGACCTGGGATTAAATATGCACCATAAATTATCACAATCTGCAATAGAATTTTGGAAATGTGTTGCTGAATCAAAATATCCTCTTTTAAAGAATGCAGAGTGTAAATTGAGTTCAATATTTGGTGCCGTGAATCTTTGTATTCAACAATGAAATTTATTAAATCGAAGCACATTTCTTAACTAACAAATGATCATTTAACTGAGCTTATTCCTACGGCACTAACGAGTTATGAATTTCAACGATTCTCGGTTAAGATACAGACAAATACAACAAATGCATCTACCAGTAAAGAATAAAATTTTTCTGTATTTTTAGTGTATATAAATGTATATTTTAAAATAAATTATAAATGAAAATAAAGACCGTGAAATTTAAATATTACATAATTAAAATATTTGTCTAGTTGCGGCTCTCAAAATTCTGAGTTTAGGATTTGCGGATCTTGTCCAGATAAAGTCTGGCCAGCCCTGCTGTAGACAATGAGGTAGATTATAGACAATAGGGTACGTCACACGAGGAGGCTGTTGCGTGTAATGAGGCCTTTACAGGCATTGCTTTCCCATAGAAATAACGACGTCTAAAAGCATACGAAGATGTTATTAACTGCAACGAATTACTTGCATTTTAACTACTGATTGATCTATCAATTTTTTCTTCTAGTTTCATTTGATCACATCTACATTTTTGATGGAATTTCAACAATAATTTTTTCACACTTCTCCGAGGGAAGCAAAATAAAATTTTCGCAACTTTAATTTGAAAATATGATTGAAATATCATTATTTTTCTTCGTAGAAAAATAATAAAACTATGCAGATAATTTAAGCATGAGAATCGGTATAACAATCGGAACGTAACAGCAAGAAGTATTAAACATATTACTAATCATTCTGGTTTTATTCCATTAATTTCAATGGATATATATCATGTGATACAGATGAAATTGGTTTAGACAGTTCTGGTAAGCAAAAGATACATGTCTCGCTTTTACAATCTGGGTAAAATGTGACTTGTGAATATTGTGTACAGGGGAAGATCAACATTGCTGTATTTATTAGCAGTAGTTCTTGCATCTAGCAGTCACTATATTAAAATAGGCAGCCCATTAGCAGTGGTCACTATTTTAAAATAGGCTGGCCATTGGCAGTGGTCACTAAAGCAGGCAGCCCATTGGCAGTGGTCATTACTTTAAAATAGGTAGCCCATTAGCAGTGGTCATTATTTTAAAATATGCAGTCCATTGGCAGTGGTCACTATTTTAAAATAGGCAACCCATTAGCAGTGGTCACTATTTTAAAATAAGCAACCCTATTAAAAATAAGAGTCCGCGACTTGAATTCGTAGACCGATGTCATGCTATTCTAATAGCCCTTTATCCAAATTCGTAAATAATATTTAAATTTTTTTTACCAACTTTCTTTCGATCTGACAATTATTTTATTCCACACAATTAGTTCAAAGCTAAACACTATCCTAAAAGACAAACACTTATGGATGAAAAGGTATGAACATCGAAAACTAAATACTTAATCGTCAGAAACGTTCAAAATTAACAAAATAATAGTGGACGACGTTTGTCAAAGAAATATTCTCTGTAGTTAGCGATTATAAGGATAATTTGTATCATTTTAAGCATATACTTCCAGTGTTTCTTAAGAAGGTCTACCTAAAAATATTCATCTGGTGCTTTTAGTGTTTGCATATGCATTTACACTACCAAGCTGTAAAAGTGTAACATATGATTTTTTATGTTATAAAACATTACAATGTTAAACTAACGCATTGTTCTTTTTTTCTTTTGCTACGTAGACTGTCTGACCTACTAGAATGTGTTGAGACCCAGACCGTCCGACCTACCAGAAAGATGTAAGGTAACTGTTTGGACGGCCGGGAAGTGCCACCCAATTTAGACTGGAACCCAGTGGGGGAGGCATCCACAGGGACCGTACCCTCCTTCCCCTACCACCAACCACTCGGAAATACTTACGGACCCACATGTTTAACGTGATTGTACTCCGCATGAACACGGCGGCAGTTGTGGCAGCGTGCAAATCCAGCGCGCAAACCACTGAGCTACCGCGCCCGAAATGTGCCAACAGCACGCGGTGTTCCCAGGTGGTCACCCACTCAAGTACTACTAGAAAGTGTAAAGCAACTGCTTGAATGCCGGAACAGTGTCACCCAATTTTGACCGGTATTCAAAGGGGTGTGGCAGCCATAGGAGCCTTACCATTCTTCCCTTATCCCCTCACCTCTCAGATTCACTTTTAGACCTACAAACTTAACGTGTCCATACACCGGAGATACGATGATCGAACGTGGATGTGTGTGTTATTACAACGAATAATAAAATAACTTGAGTGTTATTACAACGCCTTAACTACTAAGCTATCTTAGCCCCGCACAAAAATTTGGAGTGAAAAATGCAACCTTTGTTAATGTGCCTTTTGTTATCTTCTACTTTCCTTCATACAGCTTTAAATATTTTAAACTTATAACCCAATTTTAACTCAAATTGAATTGCAACCTTTATAGACTTGTTGGTTATGAAGATTCTAAACGCTTTACAATTCGCACAGGGAAACTTAGTATGTTTTTATAATCAAAAATCAAATAATCATTTACGATTACATACGCCTAAATTTTGTTATTGTTAGTACCGCGAAATCAAAATTGTAGCGAAACTCTTGCATTGGATACACCATGTGAATACGCAGCGTAGGTGCTGTGGACCACGCAATAAAAAAAAAAATATAAACTTTGAGTGACAAAAGGATGAAGTAGCAACTCCTTTTAGAAAACATTCCGGTGTATTCGAAATTCAAATACTTCAATACACCCTCTATTGAGACAGCAGGGATATGCAGACAATTTACCTTGGATGATATTATTGAGGAGTTTAAAAATATGGGACCAGTAGACGTTATTATAATTTATAATATTTATTTTTCCAAGAATAATAAATTAAAATTGATTGTTTTTGTTTTTAAAGGACTGGTTTGCTTTTGAACTATTACCCTTAATAGCTACACCCTGCGTATGCCTATTGGATATATATGTTTTAATTCATGCAACATAAATAAAACAGTTGTTTCATTAAATAGAGTGTTGTTGTTGTTGATACCCAGGCCGTCTAACGTACCAGAAAGATTCAAGGTAACTGTTTGGATGGCCAGAAAGTGCCAACCAGTTTAGACCGGAGCCCAGTGGGGGAGGCATCCACAGTGTCAGTACCCTCCCTCGCCTTTCTCATACCAGATTCCAGTTTTTCTTTTATTTCTTTTTCAAATCTTACAAGATAAATTTTAAAAAATCAGTATCAGGGGTCGAAATGATTACGATTATAGCATATTAACGTTCACTTTAAATGGCTTGATAAAATGTTTCCATTGCTATCATACTTGAATGTACCCTTCGTGGGGGGGGGGGGTAATATGCCCCATGAGGGAGACAAATAACGTCACAAACAAACATAATTGTATCGCTGCTGTTTTTATGCCATTCATTAAAAATATTAAGTGTCGTGATCATTGAGCCATAGATAAACTCTTTCTCTCATGGTTATATTAAATTTGTCCTATGAAGCCATCTTAAAAAATTTAACAATTTTTAATAAATTTCGAAGTTTTCGCTCGAATTTAAAACAAATTATATCTGGTTCTAGATTTTTTAGAAAAAAATCGGATATAGTTTCCTAAAAATCCATTAATATGTGTGGCATCTATCGTGTACACAAGCATAAGAAATCAACCACATACAGACAAACAGACAGACATCATACAGACAAACATCACTCCACAAATAGCCAAAACGTGTTCGGGAGATCTCAAATAATGTATTGCCATCTAAAACTCGAATTCTAAAACTTTCATAAAAACAATACTTTCTCCATACTGTACTACATTGCATAAGAAAGTAAAAATTAACTTAGTTATGCGGAGATTTAAGGATTACATCCCCTTAAAGTTTATGTATGAAGCACATTTTTAATATTAGTCAATGAAATGTTCAATGTTAAAGAAAACATTTCAGTCCGCAGAGTGAATTGAGGACGATGACTCTTTCAGGGATAATAGGAATTTCTTTTTCTATGACAGGAGTGAAACATCTATCTTGACATGAAAGTGATGAAACGGTGATAATTTGCGATTGTTTTCCTTTTTTAAGGAGGATGCGCTGGTTGTTCTCTTTTTCTTCCGATGATAAATCTTTCAAGAAGACTTTATTCGAAATAAAAGGTTTTCCTTTATGTGAAATAACGGATTTGTATTGTTGTATTTTGTATTTGCATTCTTCTATGAGAATTTCGTTACAATAAATAGTAAAAACTATCAATAGATTACCGTTTGTTTCGATAACGGATTAAAACACACGCATTATATATATATATATATGTTGTTGTTGTCGTGTCCCTAACATTACAATTAAAGAAGAATGAGTACACTGCTTCTGTTTAGTCTAATGACCGGGGCACCCGAAGGTAGAAGTCTGACTTCTGCCCTAAATAAGACATTACAACATCCATGCCCGCAGGCGGGACTCAAACCCGCAATCTGGCAGCCGAGCCATCACGAGGAAACGAATTATATATATATATATATATATATATATATATATATATATTCTTAATTCTTTGTTCCTAAAATCCATTAATTCTTTGTTCCTAAAATATAATTATTAATTAACATACTCACATTGAGTTAATCAGTTTTAACTTTAAAGCTAAACATTATTTATTACACATATCATTATTACGATAAAACTTATATTAATTTTATATACACTGTTAAGGAGGAGAAATTGCACGTGTGAGACCAGGATTTTTATCTTATGCCCAAACTCATAATCGATCTTTTATAAATGCAAATTTGCACATATCTCTGTTTGTCGTCTTGGACATGCCGTCTAGCCTCCAATTTTCTTTGAAAGCACACTCATGGATGGTTATTGCTATATTGTATTTAATATCACACTCTTAGACAGTCACTGTCTCAATTCTGCACCTTCTTGAGCAGTTTAGATACACCTTCTAGGACTCTCATTTTCGAATGTCACCGCTACTGGACGATCATTGCTTTCATATCTACTTTTGTAACGCTTAACATTCTTAACCAGTCATTCGGAATTGACTGTTGTAAAGCACAGCACTCTTAGCCGGTCATTATTAATTGACTGCATATATGTTGAACTTTCTGTTTGTTGCTACATCATTTCACCTGAGGACTAAATACTCCCTCCTATCTCTTGTTGTTAGATCCTCAGAGCAATACAGCAACACTTCTTCACTAGCCACCGTATTAACCAATCTGCATCGTTTAAGCGTTAGTCTCAAGGATATATCTGACTCAAACACACATGCAATTTATATGCACTGAATTTATTGCGGTCATGACATCTCGGTCTAAAACTGTCGTAAACTGGCGGCCATGAGTCTGCACTTTGTTTCTTTTGGTTTATATCGCAAATTATCGTAATATTAAAACCTCATAAATGTCTCCTGGTCTCACAGTGTAAATAAAATATTTTGTATGTAAAAGGCTAAAAGCAAGTAAGTAAAGATATTAATCGCACTAAGAGAAAAACATCAAAACTTCATACGGATGAAAATCATTCGATTTCGAAGAATGCATAGATGATATTTCAGATAAATTATTTACATCCAGTGCCGGTTGATATTTTTACTTTTTCCAAAATACGCTGAAACCTGCTGTTAAATATAAGAGTTCATAGAAAAAATTATAGTCCCAAAGACAAGGGAATTTTTTTGTGTTTAAAGTCGGTTGACGTCGTTACTTAATACTGTATTTTGTAGTTACTCAAAGCCTTTTTATAAACTCTATTCTGTAGGATATGAAACAGTTTAGGGCGCTGGATACTGAGTAAATCATGAAAATAAATGTGATAGGGATGGAACGGAAGTACGTAAAGAAAAAGATATCATATTGTTTTATTTGAAGGTCTTGGTTCCTTGTCTTTGGCAACAAATTCGGTGATCTTTTTATTGAATTTGGTGATTTATTGCCAAATTAGCAACTTTTGAGAGTTCTGGAAACATATTGAGTTTTCTGAATTGGCTAAAAACCTACTGAGTTACTTGCTTTTTCATAAACTTGTCCTTCAGTGTCATCTCATTATCGTTCAGTTGGATTGCTAGCGTAAAACGAATGAAATTATCGTCTGAACACAATACAGAAACTAATAATCAATTTTCTTTGAATATATATGCACTCTATAATATGTATTATAAAACAATGCTGATGCAATCTTAGTTTTGCACAGGCATATGCGCCATACGCCAGAATGCGTTTAGCACGTTCGCCCTTTGAAATGACTACAATCTTGCATCCAAATTACATGCGGAATTTCATTCGAAATTACATCCAAAATTGCATGCAAAAGCTTATATCCGAACTTTTCATCATCATTAACTCTGTCGCTTGCAAAATACTCGGCATCATATTAATCTATTGACATTAATATACAAATACATAAATAAATAAAACATTTCACAAATCTAAAAAATATCGAAACCTTTCCCTAGGGATTTTGTACCATCTTAAAAACAACACGTTTCAACATTTTCCCATTCTAAATATGCAAAAATAGCACTGTTCAACATTAACTTACAACTAGCAAAATATAGACTCATATTTATGTTATTTTACCAACAAGGTGTTTCATTTGCAGTTCATATTTGTTGCAAAATACTGTATATTCATATATGTATATTGACTTTTATATATATAAATCCCATTAACGTAATATTATATATATATATATATATATTCATAATGGATAGGCACTTGACTTTCATCACCATTTAACCACCGTAGGACGTTACCCCAGGCGCACCAGAGAGGGTCGGAATACACTGCGCCCAACAACACAACATCCATGCCTTACGTGGGACTCAAACCCACAACGTGGCGGTCGAATGATTGCTTGAAAACGCTCGCCTTTACCGGTAGACCATCGCGTCGGCATATATATATATATATATATATATATATATATATATATATATTAGAAATATATAATAATAAGAAATTCAAGTAATATTAACATCACCATAGAAGCAAAATCACGGCCATAATGCCGATAAGAGAAGAGAACAACAACCCAGCCCAAATTCGATGATTAGTCAGATTAAATTCTCCTCAGGTCTGAGTATTTAACTCTAACTAAACCAAACATATGCCTGTTTCAGATAGAGCAATAGTACATTACTATAAATACTCTAACTCAGACTACAGACATCAAAAAATGAAAATAGGACACATTAAGAAAATTTGTATTACCATGCGGCATGAACCCTTCTTCTTTCACCACGTGTATACACGATCAACTTTAACAGCTTAAATTATCTAGAAGCACCGGAATGAACAAGTCGAAATTCTACCAGAAAGGCAGTACGAACGTTCACAGTAATACTCCCAGACCCGTCCAGTGAGTTTAAGCAGGGGACCGGACAAGCAATTAAGAATATGAACAACCCAAATACGCAATTATGTATATGAACATGAATCAAAGATGAAAATTCTTACTAAACAAGTAATTCATAGGAAAACTGGATAAACGAGAATGCCACTATACACAATTTTAAGGCGCTCAAATCGTAATTTCAATACTGGCAAAAGTTACAGTGCTTTAGCGAAAATACAATTCAATACATTAATGTTAATGCATCTTATTTTCCGATTTTTTGATTTTTTTAATTTTTTGGCTTAGTTTATTATTTTTCATTTTTAATTATTTATATAATTAATAAATGATTATATATATACCTTTTTTGTAGTCACTATAATTGGGAAAGTTTTCTCGGATGTTATCGAGTGGAAGTTGGTACACTGAGTTTATAATTTTAATAACAAACTTGGGAGGATATGCATTATTAGTCGCTGTACTCAATAATTCCATAAAATGTGCTAATCTATAATATTCATCACAAATTTAATTGATTCTAAGAGCCTGGTTTATTAAAATATTTCTAAATACAGATATATACAAATAAGAGTCAAAATGTTGAAATTTTTGATGTATTAAATTTAAAATCCTGTCTTTTCTAATACAAGTTTAGAACCATATTACAATTTGTAACTTTAAATTCAAATCTAAAAAGTTTGCAACATTAGAGTCATTATTACTTACATTTAATTATAAATTATTTGGATAAAAGTTTAATACTATAGGGATATTATTTGGGGATACACATAATATGTCATCTCTCTCTCCCTCTCTCTCTCTATATATATATATATATAACACCATAAGGAACAAGCAAAGTACAGGGAATATTAAAATACAAGTAAAAACATAATAATATAAAAAGGAGTGCAAAGGGGGCATCAGTAAAGGCTAGGGGGATTGTGACACCTATTCCTTTAAGCTTGCTTTTATTCCCAGGAAACACTCCCAGAAACTCTGATCGCCCGAAGCAGTTCCATACTGTGTGTAAGGAAAAACAGAATCCCAAATGAACTTCAAATTCAAAAGATCCAAATGAGAACGAAAAAAGAACCAACCGACAAGAGTACAGGAGAGAGATAAAAGATGGATATCCTGAAACAATACACCGTTTAGATTCAAACACAAAGCTACAGTGAAGAATAAGGTTCTAAATAATCCCGTGGCAACAAGTCCTGAAAATCAGTAAAATATACATGTTGCCAAGGGATTATTTATAAACTTATTCTTCACTGCAACTTTGTGTTTGAATCTATACGGTGTATCGCTTTAAGATCTCCATCTTTTATCTCTCTTCTGTACTCTTGTCGGTTGGTTCTTTTGCGTTCTCATTTGGAGCTTTTGGATTTGAAGTTCATTTGAGATTCCGTTTTTCCTTACACGTGGTATGGAACTGCTTCGGGCGATCATAGTTTCTGAGAGTGTTTCCTGGGAATAAATGCACTCTTTAACCAGGAATGGGGGTCACAATCCCCCTGGATTTTACTGATACCCCGTTTGCACTCCTTTTTATATTATTCTGTTTTTACTTTTATTTTAATATCCTCTATACTTTGCTTGTTCCTTATGATGTAATATTATGGGATGAGTGTTAAGAGCTGCAAATCGCGCCTATACTCATTTCACCTTTATTATGATCTGTGGATTGTCGTTTTATAGGATATATATATATATATATATATATATATATATATATATATTTCCACTGGCTTCCAAAAGTTAATAACGGACGGTAAAATCAACAAAAATGAAAAAGTGAAACTTTGATTAACTGAAAATTGTACATGAAGATATCAAATGTGTTTATGCATTAAAGACAATAAGAATTATGTACAAAGATGAAAATAATGTTTACTTTTCGTAAGTTATATCATTACGTCACATGTGTCTTTAACAAAATGATGTTTAAAGGCAAACAAACCAAACAAAACTTATATTAATATGGTATGTGACCACCCCGGACCAACAAGCAAACTTTACAACGATTTTCTATGCTTCCAATGAGGTGATCAGCAATCGCAGATGCGAGCAATGACCATTCCTTCAATAGGACAGTTTCCAACTCTCTGAGACTAGCTGGAGGAAGTAAATGTGCAAAGACAGCACTCCTGAGGGCATCCCAAAGGTTTTCAATGGGATTAAGGTCGGGGGAATACGCCGGTCACAGTACTGGCAGATATTGTCTTACCAAGTGCCACTGAAACCATAGATGCAACAGTTGTGGAGGTCGGACGTCGATTTCGATTGCCTACTATAGCAATACACCGATCATCAGAGGGGGTGGTAACACTTGGACCCGGACACAGATCTCAGGACAACTGCTTGACTTGTTTCCATAATCCAGAAATTACCGAATGATCAACGTCAAAGAAAACAGCGACATCTCTGATTGACTATCCTGCTTCAATGCTCACGACAGCACGCCAGCGCTCACTATCTCTCATTTGTTTCCTTTCAACCATACACACACGCATATCATCAAAAATAGTTCTTCAAAAGTTATAAACACTTCGTATCAGCATTTAAATGCACCTCCTCAAACCTATCAGAATGCTGGTGTCTTCAATGACAGTCTAATTAGCATATATCCGGCCAATCAATCGTGATTGGCTATAACATACGATATTTGCATTCCACGATCTACATCCACAGCGGTTTTTAACCACTCAAATTCAAATACTCTTTCGAAAAATGAAAATTTGCATTACGTGCTTAACTTTTGGAAGTCATTTTATATATATATATATATATATATATATACATGTGTATGTATGTATATGTATGTACATTATATATATGTATATGAATATATACTATATACATATACATATATATATGTAAATATAAAAGGTAGATTTTTAAAGAAAAATATTGAAAAGAATTTTAGTGTACTTGCGCACAGCAGCATAAAACACTAAAAATATATAAAGGGTTAATATGTAAAAATAAAAATGAAGAAGGAAGGCAACGTAAAGTGCTTACACAATGGCGGTAAGGGGTAGTGACTTTACTCCCCAGTCATCAACATGCATGTCTTTAATGCCGCGGCATGCACTCCTGGACGCCAGCACTGGCTGTAGCGAACCTTCGGAGTGATAATCAAATTTATCACAAGACTTTTTATAAAGGAAAGTGATATTAAAAAGTATAGGTCCAAGCCTCAGAGACAACCAAGTTCATGCCTATGCTTCCTCTTTATAATATCAAATAATCATATTCAGCAGTTTAGATATTTGTGATGTCATTACTCTCAAAGACGTATAATCAATGTTCATAATGACCTCAAATATTCACACAAATTTAACCCATATTTTTCAGGGAAAATGAAACCCAGGGAAAAATGAAAGCCATATTTTTCAGAAAATGAAAAATATGGGTTAAGTTTGTGTGAATATTTGAGGTCATTATGAACATTGATTATACGTCTTTGAGAGTAATGGCATCCCAAACATCTAAACTGCTGAATATGATTATTTGATGTTATAAAGAGGAAGCATAGGCCTGAACTTGGTTGTCTCTGAGGCTTTGACCTATAATTTTTATTATCACTTTCCTTTATAAAAGCCTTGTGATAATTTTGATTATCACTCCGGAGGTTGGCTACATCCAGTACTGGCGTCCAGGAGTGCATGCCGTGGCATTAAAGACATGCACGTTGATAACTGGGGAGTAAGGTTACTACCCCTTACCGCCATTGTGAAAGCACTTTACTTTGCCTTACATATTAAACATTTTTACATATTAAACCTTTATATATATATATATATATATATATATATATATATATATATATATATATATATATATATATATATATATATATATATATATATATATATATATATATATATATATATATATATATATATATGTTGTGATAAGAGGTCACAGGAAAGGAAAATTAAATTATTAATATCCTTCATTAAAACATTCTGCAATCTCTCATTACAAGCATCTAGTAGGGGATCGGACAGCCTTATGTAGTCACTAAAATTTGATAGATTAATTTAAAAATGTAATAATTAATGTAATGGGATCATATAGATGAGAAAAAAAATAATATTTATAAGAGTTGTGTCATTATCCTAAGAATTCAATATAGCTACATAAGGAACCTAGGAACACATAAATACCAAATATAAAATATTTAAAAACATGTTAAACTTTACGATTCTGACAGTAGTATAAATTGTAACACATACCTGTAACCTTGTTTCTGAATTTTAAATACACTCTAAGACAAAAAAATCGACGCACTCCGAAATAATCCAAATGAGAAAAAATTTGGTACGTGCAATATGGATGTACAGAAAAATAAATTATTAGAATTTCAGAACAATTGGATGTTTTATTGCACTGAAAGATCTACGCAAAGTGAGCACAGAAATATGGCGTTGGTCCAGCTCTGGACTTGATACAAGCTGTTACTCGACATGGCATTGCTGAATAAAGTTGCTGAATGGTGTTAAGGGATGAGGTTCCAAATGGTCTCCAATTGACGAGCTAATTCGTTTACATTCTGGGATGGTCGCAGGCGACTTCCCATCTCAGCCCAAATGTACTCAATAGACGAGAGATCTGGTTGGCGAAGGAAGTGTGTCGTAAGCACGCAAACAATCAATAGGGAGACGTGCCGTGTGTGGCGTAGTATTATCATGCTGAAAAGTTAGCTTCGGGTGTTTTGTAAAGAAATGGCAATGCAACGGGTCGTAGAATGACGGCAACGTATTGTTGTGCTGTGCTGGTGTCACGGAGGACTATCAAAGTGGTCCGGCTATCAAACGAAATGACACCCTAGACCATAAACTCCCTGTTGTCAGGTTGTATGGCGTGTGCCAGTAAGATCAGGATCCTGGCGATGTCCGGGCTGTCTCCAGATATGTGGATTACAATGGTGTCCGGTCCTATCAACGTGGAATTGCTCGGATTGGGAACGAATTGTTTTCAATAATGAGTGCCGTTTCGAACTGAGTCCCGACGACCAGCGCAGACGTAAAATAAATACAATACATAAAATAAATTTAAATTATTAAAATTAAGGTAATAATTAAGGCATTTATTGATTATAAAAAGTATTAAATTTTGAATAAAGACTAAATCAACGTTGTGATTTATCACAACAATTTATATATATATATATATGTCCTTTGACTCATCTAATACTGTATCTTTTCAATTTATTAAAATGAACGTATTCAAATAAACTTGTTACATTTATGTTTTGATTCATATGCTAATGTATAAAAGTTCGAAAGAAAAATATATTGTATATATTATATTATAAATATATTGAATAGTCTATTTGGAAAATCCACTATCCTATTGCAGGTCCAAAATTTCACTCAACATAATTTGTGTTATTTATTTTACTAACGAATAAGCTAACATTTATACAACATTCTAATACTAGTAATAAGTATGTTTTGATATCTATTTCAATGCATCTAATTTTGATTTTATGCATAGATTTTTGGGTGTATGGATATAATGCAAAATACGATTTATATAAAATATTGCATGGTAGTGTCATATTGAAAATATGCTTTTATGATATGAAAACTTGTCTGACGTCTTTACATGCAGTTATAGATTTAACTGGTATTTTGAAAAATTAGTTCATATTTTACTAGAAGATACATCTTAGAAGATAAATCTTTATTTTAGAAGATAAATAAACGCTAATTAGTGATATATTATTAACTTGTTTCAACATATTCTTTGACATAAGTTGATAAATGATTTTTTGTACGAGCATAACTAACAAAAATGATGAATTAAAAAGGCTGATCATTCTGTCCCACCTTTATCTTGTTTTAAACAAATAAATAAGAAACTAGTAAGTTTTAGGCAGTGAAGAAAAATGTGCAGCAAAATGTTATCACATCAAAAAGCACGAAACATGTTGTTGTTATATGGATAAAAAAAGGTATCTATCAATTGCCTCGGTTTTTATACCTGAAACTTTCAAAACCACAGAGAACTGATAAAAAGACACAGTAATTACTTACCTGCGTTTCGTTAAATAAATATATGTTTACATCTTATACACTTTCCTAATTTTAAGGTCTAATATATGTAAGTCTCATAAGTGTGATATTACCTTAAGTCGAAAATAAAATTATAAAAAAATATAAGGAAAATTATGAATCAAATATCTTAGACAAATAGTTCTTTAGAATTAACTAAAATGTTTTCGTTGCCATCGTTATTTAATTACAAATTAATCTGACACATATTTCACAATAAACAAACACAATTTTAATTTTACTTTTATGATCGTAGCTAACATCAGATTTAACTGTAAGTCAACTGAATACCATTGTTTACATATAGTTCCACGCGAAGCAATCGCGAACAATGCATACACCGGCATGAAAATTGTTTATGGTCGTGTTAAAATTATTTCAAAATTTACATCTCAATTTTATTGAATCTTCGAGCGAATTGAATTCAAAAGTTGAAATATAGAGGCTTCTATTTCTGTATAATTTTTTATCAATATCTGAAGGATTTCGTTTATATTTAATTCTGTATTATTTAAGATCAATCGTCATTCCTTTTTAACAGTATTTTCATATTTCGTTAAATTTCCTTATACCCAATTACATCCCAACATGATATAATTATTTTTTCAAATAATACAGACTTTCGACTTCACTTTACTAACCATCATGTGGCACACAGACCATCACTATGTATTCTTCTTATACAGACTAACTGTGAATTAGATATGAATCGAAGTATACCAAGGAAGTCATTTGTAAATATTGTATGCTTTTTCTTTACATTTCATATAGAGTTCTGTAAGCATTTGGTTACATTGCTCACCACTATGTGAGCTGCTCTGTAGTGATTAGTGTTGTTCTCTCTCTTTCTCTCTTCATATGAAATATATATATATATATATATATATATATATGTGAATTCCATTATATTCCATTCCATATATACACCTATACATTACAAACCGGGTTATTACGGATATCTGGGCTCTATAGAAACCGGATTGTCTATACATTTATGTTTGTATCTACATGCATTTGGGAGTCTTGTAAATATATGTATAAGATGTCTGTTGACTTGGAAATATTTTTTTTTACTAAAGAAAATAAATGAATTGTATTCAATGACTTGTTATAACAAACAACTTGTAACAAACAACTTGTATAGAATGACTTGTAACAAATAATTTGAATACAATGACATGTAACAAATGACTTCTATACAATGACTTGTAACAAACAACTTGTTTAAAATGACTTGTAATAAATGACTTGTATACAATGACTTGCTGTAACTTGTTTTCAGTAAACATCTAAATGCATACCTTGTTTGCAGTAAACATCTAAATGCATGATTTGTTTGCAGTAAACATCTAAAAAAATTACAGTGGAGTTTATTTCCTATACACTTTGCTATGTAGTTGATTTGATTTTATATATTTATTATCTTATATATCATAATTTAATTTTCGATATTAATTTTTGGATTTACGTTACGAATGAATAAATATTTTTCTTTATGATCCCCAAAACAAGAAAAGTTATTGTATAAAATAGCATTTTATGTTTTGTACAAAATGTTTAGAATAACTTTCAAACTAAGTTCTCTACTGTTTAAAATTTGGATACCAGAATAGTCATATTTACTGGATATTATTTATTAGCTCCTTTATTAAATCTCTATTTCTTTTTCTAAGCTTCTATTTTTCTGCTTCCATTTTATTTCCTTTCCCAAAACAGCTCCCAGTACAAAATAAAAAGTTTCTAACAAATATTGACTTTTGACTTCAGTTTTGTACACGGGTTGTGCTTATTTGCAGAATCATAAATATTTGTTGTGTCGCAGAACACCATGTGACATTTTTACAATCAATCATTTTGTCTGTGTAAGTAAACTTTCCTAGCCGGCTGCATCGATAGTAATGCATTTATGCAGGCCGGACATAGACACGTTTTTCCTTATTCTACAATTAAATACCCTTTAGAGAGTAAAGTGTTTCATATAAGATATATAATTTACCCTCTATATTTTAAAATACAATTTATTTATTTTTCAGATATGTAGTTAATGTATAAGTAACTAGGGGGCTCAACCTTCCTCGCTAAGATTGCCAACTCCCGTGACTCGCTTATATATATATATATATATATATATATATATATACACACTACCCGACATAGAAAATGCAACACCATGAAGCTTTGGCCGTATAACTATGAAAATTGCGAGATAAAAGCAGCTAGCTAATGTATGCAAATGATCTGACGGTCGCATGATTAGAGCGCGGGATAAAATGGATGGAGACGACAGATGAGCCAACAGTTGTTACTGTATGTAGCTTACGGAAACCCGTTTTTCGAACCCTCTTTCGTTTCAGAAGCTGCGTAATGTTGAAGAGATGCCTGGCCGACGACGTTGAAGTTCATTTCAGCATTTAGACGATCTTGCGAAGGTATTCGTTTTAGGCCTAAGTATGGTTGGATGGTTATATCGGCATATAGCCGCTGAAACATATGTAAATGCGTCTACTATGCAAATGATTTGGAGAAGATGGATTGAAGAAAGGCGTATGACCAATTTACACGCGTTGGGTACTGTAGCAAAATCAATCACATTGAGCCTCTGTGTGTGTTTATATCTGGGCAATGTAGAGATATATTTTACCTAATATCTATAGAAAAAATTATCCGGGACCTATTTCAGTGAGTGCCTATTGTTAGTGAGTTTGGAGCATTTAGGAGATACAGAAAATAACTTCTTTTTTACATCCCCTGCAATACATGGTAATGCATAGGGTAAGTATTTGAATCACGTCGAAAATCGCAACTCGAGTTTTCGACGGATCTACACGTTTCAAGACCTCTAGAATATGAAAAAAATATTTTTAGCGTGACGTCTGTGTGTGTGTCTGTCTGTGTGTCTGCCTGTCTGTGTGTCTGCCCAATGTATGTATCCACTCTAACTCAAAAACCAATGGACCGAATTTCATAACATTTGGTAGGTAAGACCCTTGGGTGTGACCCTGGTGCTGATTAGTTTTTGGTACAATTCGGAAAAGAAGAACCCTCTTTTTTTGCGAAATGACCAGCAAAAACCTCATTTAATCACTCTAGCTGAAATAAAAAATGACAAAATTTCACAAAATTTGGTAAATAAATCACATGTGGGATACTCTGGTGCTGATTAGAATTTGGTACGATTCGGAAAACAACCATCTGTCTTTTTTACGAAATGGCCCACAAAAATGTAATGTATCCGCTCTAGCTAAACTATTAATTGACCAATTTTCACAAAATTTCGTAGATAAGTTACTTGTGGGATACTCTGCTGCTGATTAGAATTTGGTACGATTCAGAAAAGAGCAACCTGTCTTTTTGGACGAAATGGCACACCAAAATCGCTAAAATAAGACTAAGTAGTGTATGCTAAAATGTATTGATTAAATTCTTGTTGTATACGCAATTTTGAAGAGGAAAATTATATATCACACTCCATTATACTTCAGGACTAACCATTCTCAAGATATTTGATTTCATGCATTTTTGTTACGCCGATTTCGGAAAAATGTCCAATTACTAAATAAAAACAAAAATTTAATTAAAAATGCAAATTTAGTGTTATTTGGTTCAATGAATCTTAATCTAATGAATTATTAAATAAATAAACGAAATATGAATTTCAGTCTGCAGGGAAAGTCATGTGCTGCCCACATCAGATTTTTACTTTCCCTGCAATACATAGTAATGTATAGGGAAAGAATTGGAATCATGTCGAAAATCGTAACTCGAGTTTTCAACGGATCTAAACGTTTCAATACCTCTAGAATACGGAAACACTATTTTTAGCGTGATGTGTGTGTGTCTGTCTGTGCAGATTTTGTATCCACTCTAACTAAAAAACTAATCGACCGATTTTAATAAAAATTTGGTAGGTAAATCCCTTGCAGGCGAATCTAGTGCTGATAAGTTTTGGGTACGATTTGGGATAACAGAACCCGGCTTTTTTATGCGAAATGTCACTCAAAAATTGTATCCACTCTAGCTCAAAAACTAATAGACCAAATTTCACACAATTCGGTAGATAAGTCACTTATGGGTGACTCTGGTGCTGATTAGATTTTAGTACTATTCGGAAGAAAATATCCTGTCTTTTTTGCAAAATGTCCTGCAAAAACATTCAAATTCGAAAATAAAAAACTACATATGCTCAAACATATGCATTAAATGCTTTTTTTACACGTAATTTTTAACGAAAAAAGAATAAGACCAACCCCAATACACTAGAACTAGCCGTTCTCGAGATAATTTAGTTTTTTCGTATTTTCTCTACGCCACCTTTGAAAATAAGTCCAGTTACCAAATGGGAACGAAAATTGAATTAAAAATGAATTAAATTTAATTAAAATAAAGAGAACGTGGATATAAATAAGTCTGCAGGGAAAGTCATGTGCTGCCCACATCAGATTTTTGATATTGTAAGCAAAATTTTATTGGATTAAATATCCTTTAATTTAATTAATTGTATGCTTATTTTATGTGTAATATTTAATTATTAAAATATGAAAGTACTTTAAGTAGTCAATAGGATAAACTATTTTCGATATGTAGTAGTTTGAAAATTTTAGTGCCTTAACGACAATTTGAAATGAACCACATAATCATTGTATAGGAAATTATAACGAGTAAATAAATATATACTTTAAATATTACTTTTAGTAGTCAATAGGATAAACTGTTTTCGATAAGTAGTAGTTTGAAAATTTTAGTGTCTTAACGACAATTTGAAATGAACCACACAATAATTGTATAGGAAATTATAACGAGTAAATAAATATATATTTTAAACACAAAAACGAAATTTAGCTTTTGATTATCCCCATGAACAAAAATAAAAAAATGCATTATAGAAACTATTTCAAAGGTCTCATGTCTATATTAAACATAGAGAGAAAAATACCAAAAACTTTTTATTTATATTACTTAGATCTTATAAACTTCACTTATATATATATATATATATATATATATATATATATATATATATATATATATATATATATATATATATATATAGTTTGTGCACATAAATCAGTTTGTTATATTATGCAGTACCAAACATACTTCATTTTATGCATTTTAAAATCCAACCTGCCAGTAAAGGTAAGCTGTCACATATTTACCATCCAGAGAAAACTTGTTCTGGAGTTTGAAAGGCTATGACAGAAACGAACAACCTTTGGTGTCTAAAACATGCTTTTAAAGATAAATGATGGCATCTACACTCATCCTGCGCTCGAACAACAAAAGACTTTGTACTGAACTATAACGCGACTTAGAAAAAAAAGAAAACGTTCTTATTTTTCTTTAAAACGTGCTCTAGCTTCGTATATAATTTCTTTAATGTAAAAGTGACACACAATTAATTGATAGTATAACTTTGTAGTAATTTATTTTACTTATATGCAAAATATTTATAAAATAGTATAATATAACGCAGTAGATCATTTTAAATAATAGGTTTTTTATGTTTATGTTAAAATATGTCAAAACATTTTCTAGAAGATAATCCCCACTATTTCTTCAGTGATATATCTGTGCTCTTGTACGTGGGTGTGCTAATACTCTAATGAACAGTTATGTAATTAATAATTACAGCATTTAATGATTTACGTAGGTTTGTACGTTTATGTAGATTATGTGGAATCCTGACGCAGTGTAGATTTAGAAGAAATCCTAACAAACTAGTGCCCTTTTTAAAATACTTTTTAAACTTATATAGAAAGCCAATAATTTCTCTAAATAACTGGATATTTTGCAATTTCAGTAGCCGATATATCTAAAGAACATATTTTCTCGTGAATATTAACTGCTGGAGATCTGAGTTCGAATCCCACCTGATGGCATGGACGCTGTGTTTGTTGAAACAAAGTCGGACTGCGGCAATATGTTTCAGGGTTATGAAACCAACGGCCGACGTCCCCATCACTCTTATTGGAATAACTACGTAAAACTATATTTAAAAAATCTAAAAAAATATTTTATTTTGTATCGTGCGCATTTGCCGTCAATAAATTAAAATATATTTCAACGAACTGCATGAATTCTGCATTTATTTTAAATTGTATGAAAGTTATGCGTATATTGTATGGATTATAGAAACATTGTACACCCCCCCCTTAACTTCTAAATCCGTTACACCCCCCTTAACTTCTAAGAGTGACAGCTTAGTCCATGAAGTTGGTGTCTAGGTATAGTAAAAAGGCTATGGACTAGTAGATGGGCCAACTTACAACGCCATCTATCGGCAAATTTTGGAATTAATGGTCCTATCTCGTAAACTGTGAAAGATAGATGAAAAAAGTCAAATAGAAAGTTATAGAGCATTCTCGATTTAGTACGAAAATATACCTTGCGCACATTAATACTCAAAATAGAACGCAAAAAATGAACATTTGTTTGATTGTGAAGCGAAGCGAGAAAAGACCACCTTACGGACTAAATACGAGCCTATGTTGTGGCGCAGGGGAAACGCACGTGATTCGCATTCATGAGAACCATGGTTCTGCCCCCACCGGTTGCGTGTTTTACTGAATGTATCTACAAACCATGAGAACTTTCTACGTACGAGTATGTTGCAAAATCGTCTCTCCAAACACACAGCTCAACTCAACCATGTCTGGTAGAAAAATCACATGGATCTCATGTATTATTCAAATGAGGATGGAACCATACCTGTTCACTAGAGATTACTACTATAAAAATGATGTTTCTGCTGGGTTGTACGTTAAAGCGGAGAGTTATGGCAAAATTTGGCAGTAGCGAGTATTGCGATAGGTTGTTAATTTACGGTGAATGTGGGCGTAAGGCAAAATCAGCTGCAAGGCTGTATCGTGAACGTTTCCCTCAAGGTCCGCATCCTACACGGCCGACCACCTTAAAAGTTGTAAAACGCTTAAGGGAGACGGGCTGCGTGAAAAGCCGACATCGAATTCGTACACCTCGTAATGAAGGACGCAACCTGAAAGGAAGTGCAACCTGAAGATGTGCTAGCATACGCTGTCGCACATCCTCAGAACAGCAGAAGAATGATCAGTGAAAATTGTGGCCTCTCAAAAAGCCGCGTCTGGAAAATCCTGAATGAATCAGGTGCTCATCCATACCGATCCACACCTGTGCAGGGATAGCTGCCAAGAGATATTGAGAGACGTTACACGTGGTGCAACTTTGTGATGAATAACTTAGAGGTCCACCAACATTCCTGACCGACATAATAGGGACGGATGAGGCATGTTTATCGAGGAACGGGATGTTTAATAGACAGAACGTTCATACCTGGTCGCTGGAAAATCCGAGGTATGCCGTCGAAGTTCGACATGAAAAACGCTGGTCGATTAATGTTTGGTGCGGAATTTTTAATGACAGACTCATTGGGCCAGTATTTTACGAGGGCACGTTAACGGGACAACAGTACTTGCAGCTTCTGCAGGATGTAATAACCGACTTTGTTAAGAATCTACCGTTGCACCAACTCTTAAATGTATGGTTTCAACATGACGGCGCACCTCCGCATAAGACTTCAACGTTCAGCAGTACCTAATTGAGACATTCCTGAATGAAGCCATCGGGTATGGTGGTTCCGTCCAGTGGCCCCCGCGCTCACCTGACTTGACCCCATTGGACTTCTTCTTATGGGGACACATAAAAGGACAGGTATATGCGACCCCTCCACCAACATTGCTGAATCTTCGATGACGCATTACTAAAGCTTGTGCGTCCATAACACCTGCCATGCTGCACAATGTGCAGCGAGAAATCCAGTCCAGAGTGCAAATGTGTATAATGGCTAACGGAGAGCATTTTGAGCAATATACTATTGTAAATAAATGATCCTGAAGACAGGGAAGTGTCCCAGTTGTTTTCTTCCACTCTTTATGACATGACAATTTTCGAAATCGTGACCAAACAAATGTTCATTTTTTGCATTCTGTTTAGAGTATTAATGTGCGCAATGTATCTTTTCGTACTACACCGAGAGTGCTCTACAACTTTCTAATTGACTTTTCTCACGTATATTTCACCGTTTACGGGATAGGACCGGTAATTCCAAAATTTGCCTATAGATGGCGTTGTAAGTTGTCTCATCGAGTAGTCCATAGCCTTTTTACTGTGACTGGACACCAACGTTATGGACTAAGCTGTCACCGTTTAGAAGTTGAGGGGGTGTAACGTATATAATTGGGCACCCTGTATTTACCCACTAGAAATATATAGCCGACGTGGTTGTTAAGTGGTCAAAGCGAGCGTTTCCACAGCAATCGCTCGACCGCCGCGTTGTGGGCTCGAGTCCCACGTAAGGCATGGATATTTGTGTTGTGGACGCAGTGTGTTCCGCCCTCCTCTGGTGCGCCTGGGGCAACGTCCTAGGGCGGCTAAAGGGTTCACGTTCTGGCTGCTGACAAAGGCGAATGATGATGATGAGCAAGTGCCTGTCCATTTTGTAAAAAAAACTATATATATATATATATATATATATATATATATATATATATATACTCATATATATATATATATATATTCATATATATATATATATACTCATATATATATATATATATACTCATATATATATATATATATATATTCATATATATATATATATATATATATATATATCTACGTTGTCTCTACGTCAGGCGTCTCTACGTCTACGTATCTTCTACGTCGGGCCATTTACATTATTTCTGTAATACATTTTACAGTTGTGTAAACAGAAACGTAGAATCAGCATTAATGAAACATGTATGGCCCTTGATAACGTACATGGTTTCAGAAATGCTTTTCATATTCATTTTATTCCTTTTATATTCACTAGATTCCATTTATTCAATTTCCAAACTTCTTGCCTAGCTCATCGTGCTACACTAGGCTTCTGATTTGCAATTTTTTACCTTTACCTTCAGTTTACAAGCAATTTTCTTTGGTATTTCTCGGGTATATATATATTACAAGTAATTATAAAAATCTTCAATTAAATTATATATATATATATATATATATATATATATATATATATATATATATATATATATATATATATATATTCATATATATATATATATATATATATATATATATATATTCATATATATATATATATATATTCATATATATATATATATATATATATATATATATATATTCATATATATATATATATATATTCATATATATATATATATATATATATATATATATATATATATATATATATAAATAGACGTCATATTAAAATTGTGGATTTATGTATATGTGGATGTATATTATACAGCTCCTTCAATAGTTCGAATTCCGATTTTCTGCTCTATTCCAATAATTTTCCTATGTATTACTAATGTGGGCACTATATCCATGACTCGTCATGTAGTTTATGTAAAATAAAATAAAATGTATCAACTTTAAAATACTGAAAGGAAAGGAGCCTTCTTAGTTAGGACAAAGAGACAGAGCAATCACACCAGCAAGAGCTGGTCTGACTAGAAGTACAAAAGCTAAGCTTCTGCATTCTACACATGCGGTCGATCTATTTTTCTATTCTAACGAAAGGTGCTGATTTTTATTTTAAAAATCGGCTGTTACATTTTACAACTTAAGCTGTTACTAATTTACAATTACTGCATATAAATGCAAATATAAAACTTATTCCAAATAACGACGCAATAATTTTTATATTTGCAACATGTATTTTGATCTACGTATGATACTGGAATTAAAATATTTTCTAAAAGTATTTTTCCCCTACACTATAATAAATAAAATAATGAAGTCAGGTAATAACATGTAACGCTGAATTAAATCTCAAAGCTTGGAAATTATATTAAGATATCTAGAATAAAATGATTTTTCCCCTTTGGCATATTCCCTTTGACACACATAACTTATCACTCATACATCATGAATTTAACTTCATTTTCGATGATTAATGGACTTAGTTCAATATACGTCAGAAATGAGATTGGAAATTCAGGTATTGAAATTAAACGATTTTATACAATAAAAATCCAGTGTGAAAGTACATCACAGTGCACATACTTAATTTTCTTTAGTTCCTTCTTCGTGTACATTTATTTCAGTTTTATGGCACTCACGAACACATGGAGTTGATCCGCATTTGAAATTACGTCGAATTGCAATTTTAAAATAATTTAATTAGCTAAAAAATGTAGTGTATGGAAAATTGCTTTTCCTAGCTTAATGGTAGTGTAGTGTATGAAAATGATGACTCACATCAAAATGTGGCGTGAAAATTAAAATAATAGATAATGTGGTAAAATAAATATAATATTGGTGTTTTTAAATTGAAAATTACCCAGAATTAATATAGTCGTAAATCGAATAGTTTTACATTACATCGTGGTCGCATTATAACCCATCATTAACTCTTTGTACTAGTTCCTAAATTATAATTATTAATTAACATACCCACATTGAATCACACAATTTTAACTTTAAAAATAAACATTAATCGTTACATATATTATGATTACGATTAAACTTACTGTGGGAAACGAACCTAAAGTTATAATTTTTCATATTTAATTCATTTAAGATTGACATGGCCGTTAATTCATACTTAGTGGATTTATTATTTAATCGTACATTGCTAGTTGTGCCGCTATAAACCCTCCAATTATTTATCTTTCGTGTGAGCCCTGTAAAGGAATAATTAATTATTATAATACTCATTGACTGCACCATTTAACTTTAACAATAAAACATTTATTAACAACATCAAATCTAAATTATTTAATTACACCAATTATTCATATTATTAATTATATGCTTAACAACAATTATTCTCATTAATTATTGCGGCGGAGGGGACATATGTGACCAGTATTATTAAAATTACTATCATGTGTCTATGACCTGTGATTGTTAATGACCGCATACCTTCAAAGCTGTCTTGGGCTTTGATCATATATCAAATGCTTGCATCAGTTATTTGCACCGCCATAACTCTTTAGTGTATGGCTCCTTCTCGTACATCTGATTGCACTTCACCTTATATAGATCTAGCCAGTATTTTTGGAATATTTTCACAAATCTTTAAGTCATGCTGTACCTATCTGCGCACAAGTTGCGCAAATCTGCTCATCCTTCTTAAGTCAAATCCTCATTATTGTCTTGCTCTCGTTCTCGGGTCACAGGCTGTAGTTCCCTCGTTGGGGGGGGGGGGGGTAACTCCGCCTTTTCTGCTATTTGCAGCACTGAGTTTGACGTAACATTCTTCTTTTTTTATTGGTTATTCCTTTAACCAATGGAATCATTCCACATCTCTTTAAGGCCCAGTTTAGCCCCTCTGGCATGGCCCTCTAAATTTATGGTCTTCGGACCTTTAGGTTCACGCAGTGATAAACTCGGTGCAAACCAGACTACAATTACTGTTCGCCGTTTTGGCCACAATAAATTATGTACGTAAAACTGTCTCATCAAATGTGAGATCTATTTCTGGTCTCACACTTGCATTAATTTTATGTACACTCTTTAGGAAGAGAGAATGCTCTTGTGAGACGAGAATTTCTATATAATGTCCAAAATCGTATATTCGACCTCCTATATAATGCAAATTTGCATATACCTCTTTTTGTCGTCTTGGACATGCCAAGCTCAATTGACTTTTAAAGCACACCCTTGAATGACCAATGCTCCAATTGTATTTAACACAACACTCTTAGACGGTCATTGCCTCAATTTTTTAATGCACTCTCTTGAACATTCTGGACTGCCTTTCTAGTCACAATGCTCTCGGACGGTCATAGCCTGAATTCTGACTGTAAAAATACTAAACCTTCTAGAACATCATCGCCTCCAACTTTAAGAAACATACATTTCGCTTCTTGAACTCGATTTGTCGAATGCCACCGCTATTGGACAGTCATTCCTTGCATATATCTTACACTCTCTGCTTGTTGCCATATCATTTCGGTTGAGGTCCAGATACGCCTTCCGTATCTCTATTGGTTGATCCACCAGACGATATAGCAACACTTCTTTATTGGCCACCTTATTAACCAATCTACATGGTATTGGATTGGGTCCCAAGGAGATTTCTGATCCAACCACACCTGCAATTTATGTGCACTGAATTTATTGGGGTCATGATCTCCCAGGCCAGGACTGTCGTAAAATAGCGGCTACAAGTCTGCGCTTTGTTGCATACTTCGTATAAATCTCAAAACTGCATAAATGTTTCCTGGTTTCACAGATAATATATTAAAGTGTAGTGATATACCGGGTGGTTAGAATTAAAACACCCCTACTCTGAGCTCTCTATAGATCGAACTACTCAGTTTAAAGGCTCCAAAATGGTTGAACATACTATTCAAGACATGGGGAAAGGGATTACGCGAAAAAATAGTTCCAGATACACCGACAGGTGGCGCTGTACAACAGAAAATATGCTGAAAAGACACAAAATACACATTTGTAACACATTTTATTCGAACGTACCAAACATTCATATCACAAGTTCTATCCTCAGTTTTATCCCCTTTTATGCCCAGAACATAGTAGCTGCAAACCAAGGGTTTATTCAAATTTTTGTGCTTACAGTGCGAAATTGCAGTTACAATGACAGTTTAAGTTTCTTCACTTTTTTATCTTCTTTTTTTTTTCATATCAACAAAAGAAATTAAAAAGGAAAAATTCCATATCGCATGTGTTTTTTTTTATTATTATTTTGTGTCTTTTCAGCATATTTTCTGTTGTACAACGCCACCTATCGGTGTTTCTGGAACTAATTTTTTTTTCGCGTAATCCCTTTCCCCATGTCTTGAATAGTAGATTCAACAATTTTGGAGCCTTTACACTGAGTAGTTCGATCTACAGAGAGCTCAGAGTAGTAGTGTTTTAATTCTGATCTCCCGGTATATGGATTTTTCCTTATGCTCCTTACAGTACTACGTTATGAACACCACTCCACTTTGCGCCCACTGAGAGTGGACGAACTACTTAAATTGCTGTAAAGAAAGTAGTTTTTAAGTTCACATGATATTTGAATATATTTGATAAAGTAGCTTTTGTATCTGTCTAAAAACAAATTGCAGCACCATATCTCTTAATAATAGTTGCCAACATTTACCAACACTATATCTGTCTTTTACTTTTAATAGGAGTTTTCATTTATTTCAGCACTGATAATTATGTTAACCGGTTACTTCCTTTTAGTACATTCTCTTTAATTCTGTCCTTTACTTTTTATTTTAATACTGTTTTACCGAATGTCATTTAATTGATAAGATTACATCGTATATCTTCGGAAACCACGTAATCCCTCCAACTTCTAATATTAATCTTCATTTAAGTTTCATTGAATAGCATTTTTGTTAGTAGTTTGATCGATTTTTTCATTTCAATTGTATGAAGTTAGCTTGTATAGCTTCCGAAATCGGTTACAGTCAACCTACCTTTACGCGATTAATTCATAAAGTGTGTGTTATATGGAAACCGCATTATAACAAACTCAGATTAGTGAAAATCAGATTAATTCCTACCTTGTTATATGAAAACCGAGTTGCAAGAAACTCAGAATTAGTACAAAACAGAACAATTCGTACCGCGTTATAAGGAAACCTCGTTAAGTGAAACTCAGACCATGTAAAGCAGGCTGATTCATTCATTCTACCTTATATAAAACTGCATTTTTAAAGCACCATGTTATGATGAATACGGTTATGAAATATAAGTTTTTAGATAAAACGACAGTAAATAAATGTTTACATATTTCGAATTTCTTGTATTGAGTTTGAGACTTCATATAAGAAAATTAAAAAAACAGTGATAAAGGTAAACGTAATAACTTTTTTCAAGAAACTTCCTATTAACATTCATCACCATTGCCAAATAATAGTGGCATAATTATTTTTCTTTTAATGCCTTTCTTCACTTAGCATATCTTCATTTTCGTTTTCAAATGTAGTCAGTTTTTAATTCTACCAAAATCCCTCAATAAGGAGATAATCAGTTTTGTAATTCTCTTTTAAACTTTGCACTTCGCACTGTTGAAGGATCTTTTTCAATAAAGTAATTTTATAATTGTTTACCCAAATCCAGTCGCCTTTTCACATCATTTAAATTAAAATTTGCAACCCATTCTTTATGCATACATTCGTCTACCAATACATTTGAGGTGAATGTATTAATTTTTTTTACAGGGGATTTTCCTGATAACTGAAATTGAAAAATGGTGATGTACGTGGATGAAAAACAGGGAGTTCCTCATTAATTTCAACCATAAAAGTGTAATAGAAAAATGTATGTTATAGGGAGCTGCTTAAGCTAATTAATTTGTATTATAGAGAAACCGTGTTATAAAACTACCGCGTTATATGGAAACCACGTTTTATGAGTGCCACGTTATGGGAGGGCTGTCGCAATTTTTGCTCCGCGATATATAGAAGCCGCATTATGAGAGTACCGCGTTATAGGATGGTTGACTGTACTTCAATTTTTTTGGTATAATCTTCCTTTTAGCATTCACAATCATTGCTACCTTTACAATGCTTTAATCGTTTGTCTTTTGAAATTAGTTGCTGAATTAATTCATAGCTTTCAAAACCAGTTACTTTTTAATTTTTGTTTGCATATTATTATTATTTACAGTATCATATTTTGGTATTTTCAAAGAAGTTCGATTGTATGTTATTTGAATATTGTGACTAATGTAGTACTGCAAAACTGGTTATTTTTTCTCAATTCTTATTACTTCTTTAATTATTGTTGTGTTTTTAGTTATTTTTTAATTAACAGTTTTTTAAAATTTTGTGTTATGAAGAAGATAGCTCAATTAACCCTTGAATCCGCTTATTTCCTTTCATCTGTATTTTACTACATATTCTCGGGAATATTTGAATTTGGGTATTTGAATTATTATATCTCTGGTGCTTTCACCGGATTTCGCACCTATCTCACTATTTTCTCAATTTTGTTACTCTCTCTCTCTTTATATGTGTATATCTATTTATTCCTAGATGTAATTTCTCATCATTGTCTTTCCTTGCTAGTAGATTAACGGTTTATATTATGTTCATTTTCAGTTTTAAATCCCATATCAACGCGGTCTTTTAGTTCTGTTTCTGTTCAGAGCTTCTAATTTTTCTTCTGAGAGTTGGGAGTGACGCCGTTTTATCGGCTTGTGTTGGAATGTTTATGATTAGTACCTTTATTTAAATATAAATATCTCCCTCTACCAATTTTCACCTTGGGTGTTCTATATCTTTATATTCAATTGCTGCACTGCCTGCCTCCTTGCAGTTCATTTTAGAGACTGTTTAACAAAGACATACTTCGATTTGAAGAAGAGGTTTAAAACCGTCCTCAATGAAAATTGCAATCACATATTCTTGCTTTATTTAAGGGAGTATTAGACAATTATATTCTCAGAAGCAGCAGTTATATTCTCAGAAGCAGCACTGGCTGACCTTATTTATTGTCATCAAAGCATATTGTATTTGCACTGATTTTATTCGATCTATCACCAATGCTTATACATTAAACAAGGACATTTAAGCTTATGTATTGTTTTGAGATTTTTTTGCTCTTCATGAACGCTAGAAAAAATTAAACCAGTTTCAGTTATCTCATTTGTATAAAAATCTATTTAGATATAGTTTACCTTATACGTAGCATTAGCAAATTTGCTAAAATATGTAGAACCGTGGATTTTCAGCTAGAGATGCTACTTCATTGTGTACTTCATTGTATTGACAGTGTTCCCTGGGTATTAGACTTTATTGAACTATATCAATAGACACATAGTATCCTGTCGTTCTCGATCATCTTTAGATTCTATTACTATATATTTATTTCTAGTATGAGTTGTATGCATTTATTTGTAAACTATCACCTTTGAGTTCTTATTTCCTATATCAAAGCTTGAAAATAAAATTTCGCCACGCATAGATAGATACGTTACATATGAGTGGCGAATCTGTGCCACGCATAGAGACGCAAATACACAGACGTCACTTTAAAATAGCAAATTCCTGTTCAAGAGTGCAAATGGAGTGTAAGTCCCTCTAAAATTCGAAATTCACTGGCTGACCTTATTGAAATACTTGCACAATAATATACATTTCAATGGTTTATATGGAATTTGAGAAGCTATGATGTTAGTTTATAGGCAATACTGAACTAAATGTTGACTCTTAAACGTTATAATATTAAAAATTTATTATGCAACAAATTTCCTAATTTACCTGTAAAAATTCGATTTCCAACCTCATTCAAATATTTTCACAATACATTACTAAACATTATATGGAATGTGAGAAGCGAATATTTTAGTTAACAGAATGTGACACTAAACTAAATGTTTAATCTGAAACGTTATATTCAAAATTTGGTATGCAGCATATTTTCCTTTTCATTGTCAAAATTCGATTTCCAACCTCATTCAAATACTTTCACAACACATTAATAAGCATTATATGGAATGTGAGAAGCAAATATATTAGTTAACAGAATGCGATATTGAACTATACGTTAAATCTTAAACGTTATATTAAAAATTTAGGATATAACATGCTTTCCCATTTAATATAATTCCTTTGAGAGACAAAAGTTTTTCCTCATCCGTCATGCATATGACTTCATTTCAATGATTAATGGATTTCGAGCAATAAACGACAGGAATAAGATTGAAAATTCCGGGATTCTAGTAAACTAATTATATGCAAAAAAATGGGTTTTACTTCGATATGGGAAACATCATAACTTAAATCGGAAGACTATCATATGATCATGAAAAGTATATAAAGTTACGAAATATATTAACTCCTATCCGCCCGCTGCAGCTATTGCATTCCTGATATCAACGGATATATTTTGACCACTCAAATACTCCAATTATTATTATTATTAAATAATTTCCTAACAAAACGTAATTACTAAACGATATTTTCATACAATTCCATATATCTTAGAAATATAATTCTATACAATCCACCTCAGAAAAAGTATTTAATATTATTATAGAAACCGGAATATATGTTATTTACATAAAATTAATTACCGAGAAATGGAATAAATAAACTAGACCGTGATCTGAAATGCTGCTCAAATAGAGCACAGCAAGTCGCCGTAGTTAGGATATCGTTTGATTGGTTTTTTCAGAGCGATTAAGCCTAGATTTGAATATAGAAAATAGCTAAATCATGCCGCATCTGCAGCAAATTGCCCCTTTCTGTATAATACTATTCTGCTGTACAGCATGCCATATAGTATTTGCGAAGCATTTTACTTTGTGATCTACATTCCATACTTAGAAACTAAATAATTTGATTATTTATTAACAATGACTGCTTCACATGTAAATCAATAAAATATGCAGAGACAAATCAGTCCAATTAACAAGGGAATCATTTTTCAATTTAGTGACTATTGAAATTCACTTATATCTACACTATACTATATCTACATATCAGTGTTGAAAATTATGAAAATGAAGCATTGTGGTTTGTACGTATATGCGCAGTATGTTAATGATAAATTGTCAAAAGTCACATCAAAATGCTTTAAATATGATTCAACTATATACTATAATAGGCAGAGTGGCTTCATTCAGTTTATGTTTTCCAAGGTCTGGTGCTTGACAAATAAATAATTTGTCTACAGAAGCATGGTCTATTTTGCAGTCAGAACACGTTGTTCTAGTACACTATAGGATTATATTACGCCGTTAAGCCACCCAAATTAGACTAGAACCCAGTAAAGGTTGCAGTCACAGGGACTATACCCCTAGTCTCTTGATTCATCCTTTTTTGGAAAGACGTTTGAATCTGCGGATTTATCGTTCCCAATCTTCGCTTATAAACTCGGATATAGTTTAGGGCGATCTTCTTGTATTTTTCACTAGATTATATCTATCCTCAGACCCGCATTTATAGTAGAAATTGAAACTTTTAATTGTAATAACGCATCTATTACATACACTCATATATTCGTAAAAATTACAGTGATAATGCACGCAATCAGTGTACACCGTCCTGATGGATGTGATACCCCCCCCCCTCCATATCACAATAACGAAATCCGTCACTGAGACTATAAGTTAGCACCATACTCTAAATCTCTATCACACACCTGGACGCACACATCCATTATGCACATGTGCGAATTGGCAGCACGACTCTCCCTTTAGTAGGTAGAAAAACTCTGGAACGAGGCCTTTCGGAAAGAAAATGATTGTGAATTTTTAAGATTTCGCGTATTTAAAAATTTATGATTAATCAACGAATGGGTTGAGTAAAATATTTTTTTCTGGAGCAGTCTGTGATATTTTAAGGAACTACTGTTTACCTATATACGATAAACTATACGTCAATGTTTTTATATTGCAATGTAAAAATTAGGGGATGTTGGAATCGCACGAAAAGTATATATTTTTTAGAAAATTCATAAAAATGCATCTAGTAATTTATGGATGCATAGTGCATCTAGTGATTGTATGGGAATTACATTCAATGTTTGTTTGAAACGGAATTTTCTAATCTTTCCGATGGTGTCAAGATGGAAATCCTGCGATAATATTTTAGGTCAATAGGAAATCAATGTGTGTGTGAATATCGTCCAAAATCGTTATACATCGTGTTAAAACATAAAATAACAAAAAAATGTAATTCAAAATTAAAAAAAGGAATAACGCCGATGTGCACTTATTGAGTCCTAAAGTACCTGTGTACCAAATTTCATGGCCGTACGAGGCTTAGATTTCCTGCGACAAATTACATACACACACAAACACAGATATCTCCATTATGTAAGATTATTAATCAAAAATATTTCACAGCTTACAGTCATTTGTTTACTTCTTTCTGTACAACATGACACCAGTTCTTTCTCATCTACCCTCTGTGATCGGTGAAGTGTACTTCAAGAACAACTGATAAAAATTTGAAGGTTGGGAAACAATATGATCTACAACTATTAATATATAAACTATTCCTAAATTATTTTCATAGCATACTGTAATATTGCCCTTCCTTCTACACACGTCTATTATTCCCTTTATGTCAACAAATTATTTCGAGTCGGCACTTCCTTATATAATTCTTGGCTTATTTCAGCCCTATTCTGAGTCAATACGTGCATCAGTGAGATAACAATGGAATTGGCAATTAAACTAAACCAATAGCGCGCTTCCAATATTCAGTGATCAAGGATAACACCTACGTTGATTTCAGAGAAGGTCTTGTTCTCAGATTACAGACTTAATCATTCTTGACTGTAGTATTCATTGCGTTTGAACAATGATTAATGAAACTGCTAATGTGATCTCAAGATGGAATTTTTGACACATTTATTTGGGCCTATTAGTTAAAAGTTTCGCCAATTAATTAATCATCAAAATGCTTGCTTTTTGAATTGTTGGTTAACATTAAATAAAGTTGTGTTATTTTGTTTTATTTATTTTTGTCTTTAGTCACATTTATATATGTTTCAGGAAACGCATGTAGCAGTAGACTTTTTAGTTACAATTAAAATAAAAATTGAGTTTCAAAAATTTAATTTATTTTTCGTAAAATTAAGATTTATATAATGACCGTTAACATGCAGGTGATGGTTGAAAAATCGTATAAAGGCAAAAACGTTTAATAAAAAATAATGTCAATGTAATACAGAATAGATATTTATATACAACTTTTTGGCTTTAGCTGTTACATCACATAGCGTTGACAATCAGTCGTTCATCTTTCAATTTTGTTATTTATCTCTTAATTTCAATCTCATGCATAGATATTTTGGTGTACACTAACCTATATTCTTTTGGTCGACGAAGTCAGCTCATATAGCTTTTGAAACCGTTTTTATTTATTCATTCAGTATTTTTTTCTGTTTTTTGACCTAGTCTTAACCCATAATAATTTTATAGTAGCTTGATTGACGAAAACAACTTTCGAAACCGGTTACATACTTTTGTAGTTTTCTTCCTTATTACTGCCTCATTCCACTGCAAATTTTATTTTTCTTTCTTTAAATTATTTGACTATATTTACTCAATCAAAACTCTAATTATCTTTTACCAATATCGAATCTTTAATTTTTTTATCAACACATATTTTTTTTACCAATATCAAATCCTTAATTTTTTACCATTTTTTAATATTTTTTTACCAATACCAAACTGCTCAAATGTAATTTTCTCCTAGTTTTATTTGCTTTCCTGGACTTAATGTATAGGGGAGGGATCCTTTATCAAACTGTGATGATATGCTTGTGTTTTTTCACTGGAAGGTATCAACCGAATGCGAATTTTTTCGGTTTGTGTGTGTGTGTGTGGTTGTGAGCTTAACTGCCCCAACCGGGAGTCGAATCCTGGATCTCCGGAATGGCCAGCCAACGCTCTACCGTTGAGCTACTGGGACGAAGCTGCAAGCTCTTATCGTCGAAGTGGACTCTCCATTATCCACCCTCTAATGTCAGATTGGGGTACAACTGACAATCTGACTGACCACCTCCTTCTAATTTTACTTCAGGTTAGACCCCTGATACTATTATGTTTACCCCGGTCAGTATCTTGCGTGGTAGCTATCCTCCTAATATTGAAATCGGCGCTTCATATTTCGGCGTCCACGGAATAAGTGCTAATCATACTAGGGTTACTTTTAGGTCTACGATACATTTGCAATAACCTACAGAGTCAATTCGTTCGAGCACCATTCTAAAGAGACTTTCCTCCCCAACCGGCTGTCGAACCAGGGATCTCTGAACTGGCCAGTCGACGCTCTACCGTTGAGCTATTGGGACGAAATTGCAAATTCTTATCATCTAAGTGGACTCTGCAGTGTTCTTACTTTATTTGTAGTGCTCATCGCTTGTTTCGCCGCAGTTTGTTCATGGCGATAGCTAAAGACGCATACTGCTCAGCATGATGAATTAACCTGAAGAAAGAAGGTCATGACGCCTTCGAGACAACTGCCGTCACATTACCAACCAACATATGCCTGCTTTATTCAAAGACGTTTTGCAATATTTTATCATACAAGCAACAGTTGATTTATTGTAATAACGTTAGGCATGTAGGGGTTTCTATGGAAAACACCGTATAAATGATAAACATGTTTCACAAAATGTTCATAAGCGATGCCGTACCATACATACGTTTTATAATGTATTGCTCCCGTATTTCATTTGTATAATTCAATATAAAATAATAATAACAAAACTAGATGTCTAGCATAGCAAAAGAAGTATGCGTTTCTGAAGCGGAAAATCGAAGTTTCAGACAGTGGTGAATTTTACTATAGAATTTCCTCAGGTCCCTGGACGTTACAGGATTTTGAAAAATTCAAATTAGTATAAAATTTATGACAGACGAAAATCGGTTATTTCGTAAATTCTATTTATTTAGATAATTCGGGCTAAACATTTAGTTGGACGTTTCTGGGAGATTTTACAGATAATTTTTTTTCAGAGGTGGTCTGCGAATGGGTATATCCTGGTTTTCGTCTAGATATTGAGTGGCATTTTTTTTTTATTATCTATTTCCATTAATTTAAAAAATACATTTTCATGTTTTGGAATGGACTTATTGCAATATTTAATGTTTATTCTGCAAACAAGAATTCATCCGCTGAAAACTAGCTGAGATAGAGACTTATCCTATTATGTTACTTCTGAAGTAAAGGGACATTTTGCATGTTTGCGATTTCAACTGTTTTGGTTTTTAGTGCTTAATTTAAGAGATCCAAAAGTCTAACTTCTTGAATTTTGACTTGTAACTTCACGAATGTAAAAGCTATGGCATACAAAGCATATAATAAGGTGATCAACAATCGATGAACCATACGTGTCTGCGCATGCGTGACACATGTCAGCACTGTTATTTTGGGAGTATCGAAGAAGCTTATTTAGGGCATAACAAAATAGCACATTTAGGACGTATTAAAGAGTTTATTTCGAATACATCAATTGAGTTTACTTAGAATATATCATAATAGTTTATTTGAGGCGAATTATTCACAAGTTGTACAAGATTTCACAGTTTCGCATGGAAAAAATGAACCGTTAAACATGCGATTTGAATATATATATATATATGTGTAAAAATAGAAAGATTTCTAAAGATAAATATTGAAATAAGTTTTAGTGTACTTGCGCACAGCAGCATAAAACACTAAAAATATATAAAATGACATAATAGAAATATAAAAGAGGAAGGAAGGTAACGTAAAGTACCGCCTTAGTGTAAGAACTTTACGTTACCTTCCTTCTTCTTTTATATTTCTATTATGTCATTTTATATATATATAACATTAAGAACAACAAGTGAGTTTCAAATTCGAAATTATCACTTACGCTAATCGACGACAAAAAACAAAAGTCAAAATACCACTCAGGGACAGGCGCAAAGCTGCTCACATCTCCAGAGTAGAAAATATCCGAGTGATAAGGAAGAAACGTCAAAACGTTGAAACGGGAGATCCAAATGCGTTGCATATAATGGCAGGGGAGGGTGGCGACTCCCCTTCCCGTTTAAAGCAGCTTTTACAGCCCGGGCAACGCTCACGGAACCAATACAATACAATGGATAGTCCCGTACATGTGCATAGACAAAGGCACCCGTATACAAGAAGAGCAATCATTTATTTGCGTCCATTCCTTCTGCGTCGATGTTGTTCTTGCTACTATCCATTGTATTGTATTGGTTTCGTGAGCGTTGCCCGGGCTGTAAAAGCTGCTTTAAACGGGAAATGGAGTCGCCACCCTCCCCTGCCATTATATGCAACGCATTTGGATCTCCCGTTTCAACGTTTTGACGTTTCTTTCTTTTCACTCGGATATATATATATATATATATATATATATATATATATATATATATATATATATATATATATATATATATATATATATATATATATATATATATATATATATATATATATCAGTGATTAATGATTTGATGTGGCAACACGCAATTGTCCACACATTTCTCTACAGAAGCCCTTACCTTAGTTACAATATGCTATAACATAATAGCACTAACATTATTAGGTATCATTACTATTATTACCTTCAAACACCTTAGGCATTGTAGTGTAGTTGATAAAGCTAGAAGTTGGGTGTATTTCCGAAAGACTTGCTATCTATACTAGGATATATATATATATGTGTGTGTGTGTGTGTGTGTATAATTTTGAATTTAATAAAGCGAAATTATTTATACCTCGTGAACACAAAATTTTTATAACTCAACCTGTAAATCTCATATAAACACAACACAATACTTAATGTAAAAACATGTAGACACAAATCATGCATACTTATAAATAAAAAGATTAAAATATATTAAAAATAAATAAAAATTGGATCTTGAAAATTAAAATAGACATAAACAAACCAATTTTGTTCAGAAGGCAAGCGTTTCCGTAGCAATCGCTGGACCGCCACGTTGTGGGTTCGATCCCCACGTAAGGCATGGATGTTTGTATTGTGGGCGCAATGTGATCCGCCCGCCTCTGGTGCGTCTGGGGCAACGTCAATGGATGGCTAAATGGTTCACATTCAAAAAAAAAAATTGTTCAGAATTATATTCAATGCATTTATGAGTTTCTAAATATAAAATTTTGATGTGTTCGAGACATAAGTGTTTATAGTAAAAAAATTAAACCACAGAGAGTATATAGTTCAAACTTATAAATTGATTACGATAAAAGTATGGTAAAAAATGTTTGTTAAATTTCTAAACATTGTCACATGTTATTATATTATTTTTTTTTCAAAATTCATCTTCAGATTTTATTGAAAATACGAGTTTAAGAATGTATTACCACTTTTAAATATCGAACTACGCACTTTGCTTCCAAATCTCTTTAATAGTTAAATTTCTTGTTGGTCTATAGCTTAAACATTCTTTTGAGATATTTTAATAATATATTAGCCAATATTATCTGTCAAAGTATTAAAAATTCTATTTCAAAATGAATCTAGACAATATATTGCTTTTTCTGTGTAAATTAAATATCATATGAAATATAAGAACGAAAATAATCCCGTCTGTGAATATATTATTTAATTTCCAAATATATTTTTACTTTTAAAAGTTAGAACATTATTAATATTTATGCATTAATTAAACAATGTATATACGATTTTATTTCTTCTAGAATTAATTTTATTATTTTCATAACTGTTTTTTAGTATTACCGTAAATTTCAAGTTTTGGGACTTTTCTTGTAAGTTATGTTATTTCTTGGTCTACTGGGAACCATAAAAAGAACAAATGTTTAAATGTTTATTAAAATGTTTTATTTACATATTTTAATGGTTCAGATATTTAACTGTAGTTTTACAAATTTTCCATCTACGAAGATTTTTGCCGTGCTACCTGCTAGTCCTAAGACTTAATTATTTACAATTTATGTTCATGAAGAGTGTACGGCTGCAAAACTAAATTATCTACAACTCCGTATGCAAATAAAAATATTTTTAATAGTGTGATTCACTTCAAGGAATAGTATCCATATCTTACTCTTCAGACACAAATTGTATTCATAGCTTTATATGCATATTTAATATTTGCAGCAGGTAATATCCATGATCAAGTGCATATATTAAGTACTAAGTAATACTTTTCGCTAAAACTTATGTTTGCGTATTTAATTTGGTATAAATTTCATATCAAAATATCATAACTTTTGCCTTAGCTATTTAGATACACAAAGTGCTTAGCAACTATAGCACAATATGTGAGCACTAAGATAATATTAATATTAACAATTAAACTGAACCAATAACATAGTCAGCAATAATCAGTAATACTTTTACTCATTAATATTACTAGATATTATCCAGTAATTGTAATAAGTGATATGGAAGTAGGTTTTGTCCTAAAATAACAAAATTAATGAGTCATGATTGTAATATTTCAATATGATGATTTAACTAATTTGCATAACTGAAATTTAGCAACAAATGTACTAAGAATCTGAAGATACCTTTGTTTACAAATGCGTAGACCAATGAAATCATTTTTTCTCTCCCTGATAGTACAGTATGTTTACTTTTGCCGCTGCAACAAAGTCCACATATTGGAACCTACGAAGTTTTTCTTGCTTGAAACATGTTGTTTGAAGGTGACATAATTGCAATTTGAATACAAAAAACAATTTATAAACCAGCCCAAAAAAATCCGCATCTTCTTAAAAATAGCTGACTTGGTATGTAGTCCAGCATATCAGGTTGCTCACATTAATTATTGGCAGAAAAGTTAATACCATGCGGCATTTATTATCTCTTATAGTCAACGAAGTGTGAAGAAAGCTTATCTTTTTAATTCTTAAATGCAAATGACCATCTGTCAGACGTTTACTTTTACAGACATTTCCAAGAGTCGTCTATATTTAGATGTTAAATTTAGTTTAATTTAAAATAATTTAAAACTATCTTTGCTAAAAATTTTTAGAATAAAATAACTTTAGTGTGTGCCCCCCCCCACTTTCTCACACATTGATTTTCCAAATGTTTGCATTCATTTGTTGTTTTAAGAAGTATATCAGAGGCAAAATGTATCGCTTTATGAACTTCAGTTTCAAGTTGAATGAAGTATGATATTTTCAAGTTCTTAAAAATTGTATTTATTCTTTAAAAATATGTGTAGAAAAGTTGGATGTAGGGTAATTAAGCCAAATTATAGATACATTCCTATAAATGCTAATACAGTGAGTAAAAAAATATCGAAGCAACCGTCCGATCGGAATACAATTTAGTAAGTACAATGCAATTAAATACATAATGGGTTGATTGTAATATCGAATAATATGACATGTTATTTTCTAACAGTTGCATCCTACCGATTACTGATTAAGTAGTCATTTCTCGTCTGGCCGTGATGCATGCAAGTATATGGCGTGGCATGGAGTCAAGTAAAACTGTTGCAGATTGTGCTAAGCGATCCACAATTTTTGCAGATGAAAAGTAAACCGTCCAGATGGTAGAAAAATCGCCTACACGACCAGTCTGTTTCCCACCTTGTGACCGTTTCAAAGTCGCATAATTGAGCCTAGGGTTTTAAGTGCGTTGTAGAGGTATTGTTTAAGGGAACTGAAGTCAATGCAATGAATGAATGAATGAACCAGAATATGTGAAGCATGTGTTACATAGGTCGCAGTGTGGTAATACAAATGTGCCCTTAGAACGACATAGACGTTTATTGCCGTCTAAATTTTAATCGTTTGCTTGTCCGACCAACATACAGAGTTACCTACCAACTTTCATGGTTCTTCAAATAACTTTCCGCCTTACTTCAATTTTTTGATTAAATAATACTCTACATACCGTTATAAATTTTAACTACATAACGATTTTTATACGATCAATATATTTATCTGTATATATATGCATGAATATATTCATCACATTATGCGATCAATATATATTATGCGATACATGTATTAACACTGTTCCAACTACTATTATTGATCTCTATAAAAAATCAATCTATCAAAATCTAAATTTAGAATAATTCTTGATAAAATTATGAAAATTAAAAATAAACTGCATTTAGTACTACTTAAATCTATACCTGAACGTTCATAAAGAAACGAGAATTTGGTTTTGAGTTATCACGTCCGGACATGCACATATATTTTTCCGAATTGTCAAAACATTGCTCAGGAGATTCTAAAACGTTCCTTTCTGACAAAATCTACTTATGTACTAATAAATAGTTTTATCAAAATCCGTATTTTCTTCATATAATTACATGAAAAAGTAAACCAATGCTTTATACATTTATAGATTTATATTAATTGAAGTAATTTATTTCTCCTTTGAATTCAATTAATATTGTTTTAATCCCTATTAAAAATTAACATTTTCCGATTTTCCGTACAACATATGCTAATCCATTTCAAAACCAAACGTGCATAAATACGATAAAAGTGGTGTTAGCAATTTAACTGAACCGATAACGTATCTCTAAAAATTATGCGTAATGTAAACCATCAAGTGTACCAAATATTAGAAAAATGGCTGTCGTTCTTATTTTCAGATTCCAGACTTACCCATACTTATCAGCATTTATCGCATTTACCGAATGATTAATGAAACTGTTAATGCGAATTTAAAATATAATTTTTGATTATTTGCTTCTGGATAATGATTTAAGGCGCCTTAAATGATTAATGGGAGTTTTGTTAAGATAGCTTTTTAATTGTTTCGTGAAACGGATTTACTCGTTAGTTTAGTTATTTTAGTTTAGTTTAGTTATTTTGTACTTGCAACTTCTATTTCATCTCAATAGCTGGAATAAAAGAAAGTGTCATTGCAAAAATATATGTTTTGCGATTTTGTGCTTGTTGTTATTTGAGTATTTATGAATTTCTACATTCAGATGAAAAATTGCATAACACTTTAAGACCTTCAGCACAGATTTAGAGCACTTTGCAAAAAACATTCATACATCCTGTGCGTGGATGATTTTCGTCTATCCGTTCATACATTTGCCTGTGTAGTTGTGCATGTGCATATGTTTGATGTGTGGAGGTCACACAAAACGGATGTATGTTTCGCTATGAAATGTAAGGTATAGATGTGTGAAATTAAGTATGTGTAAACATCATTAATTAAAATAAATTTATTTAAAATAAGTATTATGAAATTACTAGTACCGAACAATTATTTTATGGGAATTTAATTTATAGATAAAATTATCATTATGTGGTGCTACAATAATTATAAATTTTGTAACTCGCCGCATTTAAAGTAATTACTTATTAGAACTCGCCGGATTTATAGGTATTGTACTTTGTACCCTCAGATTTACTGCTATATACCGAACACCTGAATGCATACATTTCACTGTAAAATAATTGCTTTCGTAGGTAAGTCATCAATTTAGCATAAATCAATTTAATTTATTTATTAGTTATTATTTATACTTATTTTTACAATTTTAATGCAATTATGGATTATTAGCCTGGACTGCAGAAGAGGTGGAGATATGAGTCAGACAGGAAAAATTTATTAAATTTATTTGATTCATAAAATGTCTCATCAAAATATTAAATTCTAGAAAATGGAACTTTATCACATATGCCGCAGCTGCAAAGTTGCATCTTTCAGTGATAAGGTAGTATCCCAAGTGTGTTGGCAGTCAAACTCCTCACCATGTTAATTGGCTCCCTCGTACCTATTCAGTTTTATTTCATAAACAATTGCGGTCGGTGTTAAGAGAAAATATTCTTTTCTGAATAATTTCTACTCATCTGTGTGTCTTCCATTTTTTGAGACCACACCCGTTGCTGGAGTGCAATGGGATAATCAGAGATGACAAAATATCGCCAAATCTAGTTAGCCCGAAAGCTCATTATGTACTATCATATACTTAACAATATTGTCACCTGTGGGAGTATTTTAATTTCATAATTTAATTTCATATTTTAAATTCTCGTTAGCATCTTTATTATTCAGCTGTATTTTAAATCTCCAATTTACTATTGTATACCGAATTCTTGAATACTTACGCCACAATGTAAAATAGTTTCCTTAACTAGGGGGCTCTGCCACCTGCTCGCTTCCCTCTCGCAACCACCCTCAGGAGGTTTCGCCTCCTACTCGCTGCGCTCGCAGAGTTCGTTTCATATCTATCTTACCTACAAATTCTACTTTCAAAAATATATTTTCTAGCCCTGCCTATTTTCCGCAGGAGGGAAAAGCAGGGATTTTACTTAGCCCAGGGAATCCCAAAACTGAATTCCTTGATCATGAGCTAACATCGTGAGGTAATGCCAAACTAAAGCTTAAATCGATAAATGTTATTCCATCGTGTTATCCTGTTATTTCTCTATAAATATATCAAATTCCATATTTTTGTATGCTGTAGTTTTTAAGGTACGAGATAGAGAAATCGCTAGACGTGGCGATACAAAAAAAAAAATCACTTCAGAAGTGCATAAAAGTAAAATATTTCAAAAACTACATCGAAATTATAAAAATCTGATGTGGGCAACACATGACTTTCCTTATATAATGTAATGAATTTGCTACTTTTACAGTAAAAAAATAGGTTTTTCTTATAATAGATACTAATATTTTTTCCAAGATATTGAATTTTCGACAATTAGTCATCATTTTCAATGATTTAGCAGCATTTTTATCCATTTGGCGATATTTTACATTAATTTGGCAACATTTCAAAAAGTCGCCAAGTTGGCGACATTCCGCCAAATTCGTCGCCAAAATCTCGCCAAGCGTTATGCACTAAGAAAAAAGTTATTCTTACAGCAGATAAATGACTATTGGCGTTCAAATACAAAAGTATTATTCAAAGTATATTTTTTCATCAATGGAACGAGCTAGATCCACGAAAATGATGTCACTCAATTTATCGCATGGTATTACATATGAAAAGTGGACATGTTTCTCAATAGGAATTTTTTTTTTATGTGACTTTTTCATAATTTTTTTGAAAAATGTACAATATCTCGAGAACGGTTCATGTTAGCGTTCTAAAATTTATGCCAATCGTTTTCTAATGAAAAATTACATAAGAAATGTCTATTTGCGTAACTTTATTAGCGGTTTTGATTTTTTGACGATTTTTTCAAATTTTCATTCGAAAATTTAGGGGGGTTCTGAACATTCGATTACGTATAAAAACAATAGGCTTCCAGTGTTTACGGATTGTGATTTTTGTACCAAATTTGGTTCGAATTTGTCCATTCGTTCGTCAGTTATCGTCTCCACAGACTCACTGACACACACACACACACACAGACATCACTTCAAAAATGTATGATTCGTGATCAGGGATGCTTGAAACGTGCTCTCCCGTCGAAAACTCGAATTCGAATTTTCGACCCCGTCACAATACTTTCCTTATACATTATGTATATAAGGAAAGTAAAAAGGGGCTCCGTCCTACAAAAACTCACCAATGTAGGTACATGGCTGCAAAAATCCATGGTCTTGCTATTGTTAGTCTATACAAGACGCGAACTCGCAGCTCAAATATTTTGTCTGCGGCTTTGACATAAATGTTTCTTAAACTGCTATATGAAAAAATTGTTTATTTCAGCATATGTCCCAAAGCTTTTTCTACAAGTCTACAAAATTTCGTATTACTTTCCTTATATACATAATGTATAAGGAAAGTATTGTGACGGGGTCGAAAATTCGAATTCGAGTTTTCGACGGGAGAGCACGTTTTAAGCATCCCTGATCACGAATCAAACATTTTTGAAGTGATGTCTGTGTGTGTGTGAGTGTGTGTGTGAAGGTATGTGTGTGTGTGTGTCAGTGAGTCTGTGGAGACGATAACAGACGAACGAATGGACCGATTCGAACCAAATTTGGTACAAAAATCACAATCCGTAAACACTGGAAGCCTATTGTTTTTATACGCAATCGAATGTCCAGAACCCCCCTAAATTTTCGAGTAAAATTTTGAAAAAATCGTCAAAAAATCAAAACCGCTAATGAAGTTACGCAAATAGACATTTCTTACGTAATTTTTCATTAGAAAACGATTGACATAAATTTTAGAACGCTAACATGAGCCGTTCTCGATATATTACACATTTTTCAAAAAAATTATGAAAAAGTTATATAAAATAAAACAAATATAGTTCCTATTGAGAAATATGTTCCCTTTTCATATGTAATACCACGCGATAAATTTGGTGACATTATTCTCGTGGATCTAGCTCATTCCATTTATGAAAAATGTACTTTGAGTAATATTTTTGTATTTGAACGCCAATTGTCATTTATCTGCTGTAAGAATAACTTATTTCTCCGTCCATGACGCTTGGCGAGATTTTGGCGATGAATTTGGCGGAATGTCGCCAACTTTGCGACCTTTTTAATTGTTGCTAAATTAACAAAAATCTTGCCAAATTGATAAAAATGACGCTAAATCAGTGAAAATGACGACTAATTGAAGAAAATTCAATATCTTGGAAAGGATATAAGTATCTACTATAAGAATAACATTTTTTTAAACTGTAAAAGTAGTAAATTCATTGCATTATATAAGGAAAGTCATGTGTTGCCCACATCAGATTTTTTTTATATGTAATAGTTTTTGCGGTACGAAGTGAAGAATCTCGACAAACGAGAAATTTGTCAAACAGCGGTGGCGGCTACTTTTACTACTACGTCGTCAGCTACTTTTTTTTAATATAGAGATATAGGGATAGCTCAATTTAGCTCATTTATTATTTATACTTAATTTTTACAGCTTTAATGGGATGATAAAATTATCTTTATTTTTGTTTGCTTCATTAAGTGATTCATCATAATAGTAAATTTGAGAAAATGATACTTTACTACATATGTCCCAAAAGCTAAGTTGTATCTTTCATCAGTATTGATGTTCTGTGGCTGGTGAGACGAATAGCTCACTATATTACTGGGTGTATCCGCATAGTGTCACTACTTCGTACTCTGACTTACAAGAAATGACAACAGGTATAAACTTAACCATTTAATAACGAATAACTTTAACTCAGCTTGAAATAGATGTACATTGATATTGCATGCGTGGCTTTAAAATGCTATGGCAAAAAACTCAGCTAACTAGCAGCTAGATGCACTCATAACGAGCGAATATCTCAAAACGCACTTAGAGTTCAGATCTTGAAACTCTGACACTGGAAGCTTTGAAACTGAGGCAATTGTTGAACATTAAATTCATTGCCACAGACATGCGCAACGCATTAACTGTGCTGGCTGGTCAAGTCGGAAAACTGCGTAGTCCCGTAGTAAAGGCGGCACCACCAGATCTTTCGGGTCTGCTGGTAGTCACACTCCCCAACACGGCACTTGAAATTCCCGTGCACAATCAGTTTTATTTCATAAATAACCTTGACAGTTTTCAGAGATCATCCCCCTTCGCTGCACAATATCATTTGTGTGTGTTGATTTTTTTTAGTCTTCACCGGTTCTATCCACTTTGCTGAAGGATAATGGATGTCCAGGGATAACCTGTCTCCAGCTCTGATTGGCCCGAAATATCACCACATCATATCATATCATTGAGGTTTATGCTATTGGAAAAGTGGATTTATCTGATCGTCATAAAATCATAAATATTCAAATGTTAATGTCACATAAATCGTAGACATGCTGGCACCATTGTATCTTGCTGAAATCGTGAAATCTTGAAAACAATGGGGCAAACAGCACATTATATATTCTAGAATGAATGGCTATATTTGGAAATGTACTATTTCAGTCATCGCATAGTGTATTATGTAAAAACTAGAAATAGGTTGAGTATTTGTTAATATGAAAAATGAGAATATGACCTATTCGAAATGTAAATATTTTACCATGATTTTATGTGGGAAAACTGCAATATTTGCTGAAACAATAATAATTAGTCAATATAAGAAAACAATAGTTTGAAACTCGTTATGTATATGAAAGTTATCAATTTTAACACGCAACACAATTCACTGTCTACTCCATGTACTTGAAAGTTATTCCACCCACAAAACAAATCATATTTTTTTTGTTTTGCCGTCTTCATGGTCGCTTTCCTCGTGGTGGTATTTTTTTCTTTTCGTTATAATGTACAGAGGAAGTATTGTTTTTCAGAATGGGAGGTCTTGATGGAGTAGTACATTTTAATATCTCATGAATGCACTTCAAACACATTCATGAGGAAAACAATAATGTACAGATGTTCGTCCACCTGCAAGTGTGTATGTCTCTGAGGTGTTGACACAATAAATAAAGAATTGATATGCGTACTACTACGAAGTTTTCTGTTTGGATGCATTATTCACAAAATTAATATTCGACAGAATAATATTGGGTTCCATGATTAGAACTCCTATTATCCAAAATTCTCGATATTTTTTAGGGGAAACAAGATAATTTTGGGGATAATTATGGCCATTGTTCGAAACTGATAATGCGAATTACGCTATGATTGTTTATAAGAAGGCGTTAAATTGCATTGCATATATTAACACAGATAAACCAACTTACATCTGCGTGACACTCCTCTTGCGAACATAAAACATTCATAGATTTTTACTGATATTACTAAACATTTTAGTACATTAAATTGAGAAAGAGTGATAAAAATGTTTATGGATTCTGATGCTGATTAAAATTAGGCCTAAAATGTACGTAATATGGATGTACAGAAAGCATACAGGAAAATCCCACCAGAGAAAATTTTAACAAACATTTATGAAATTGACTCCACCTATGTGGAAAATTGACCCTTCGTTGATTTTCACCCAGTAAAATTGCTTGCATATGCATTATATTAAGGATAATTTTATATCAATTTCTAATCTCCTTTCTACATTATACTAAACAATTGCATGTCCGAACATGCATAAATGAGATAAGAATGGATTAGCAAGTAAGTTATAACAATAACGCGTCTCCAAAAATGATCAATAGTCTTTACCAATCTGCTACTAGATATGATTAGTACAATCATAGTCGTTCGCAGATCACAGAATTACTCTTGCTTGGCTGCATTCATAGTGTGTGCACGATGATTAATGGATTTGTTAATGCGAATTTAAAATATAATTTCTGATTACGTGCTTCTGGGTAATGTTTCAAGGCGTTTTACATGATTGATGCGAGTTTCGTTAAGATAGCTTTTTAATTGTTGGTTGACGCCGACATAGATTTATTGTTATTTTGTATTTGTTATGATTAATTTATCTCAACATATGTAATATATTTGTGTTGTATTATGCAAGAATCGCCTTAAAAAAATTTGAAACTTGAAGTTTTGCTGGAAAATAAAAATTTTAGATCTGCTTAGTGTAATTAAAACACTTTCAAAACATTATTGTGTATCTGTGTGTGCGAGAAGCGTAGAATATTGCCAAAAATAAGTAAGCAGGTATTCAATTAAATTTTATGTAGATAAATTGCTGAAAAACTTAGAACTATATATTGCACTGTGATTTTGTTTCATCGCACTGAGTATGTTTCATCGCAATGCCAATTGCTTTAGAATCTTTAAAAAATACTTTGAAAGCTTTAATAGTGGGGAGAGCATGATGCCGGATTATTGAAAGTCTAATTTAAGGGAGTATCTTGCAGTTTTTCATCCTTGAATCCAGGATTAATTTAAACTGTCTGTCTACATGCAGCTGTTATTCATTGTTCCAAATTGGTATTTTTACTTTCTCATAATTATTTTATAGAGAAATAATTGAACTCCCAAAATTTTATTTGCTCCATATTTTGAAAGACAAGTATGCTTTAAGAACTCCAGAAAATTTTAGTGAGTGACAATATTAGTCGATTTATCAGAATTAACAGATTTCACTAGCAAAATTCTCTAGCATATTACGTTAGCAAAACCAGCATATTATACCAGCAGAACCAGCATATTATACCAGCAGAACCAGCATACTATACCAGCAGAACCAGCATATTATACCAGAAGAACCAGCGTATTACAACAACACAACATGTATATTACACTAACAGAACCAGCAAATTACACTAGCAGAACAAGCTAGATAAAGCACACAGCGTTGCGCAAAATAATACTGAAAACAAATTAATGAGGTATAAAACCTGAAATGTTTCTAGTATAGATGTACTTTTTAGAGAACTTAAACTTATCAAACCATTAAAAATACTATAAATATTTTTGAGTTATAAGCGGCCATTGCGAATCGAAAAACCTGTATTTTTATTCCTGTTGTTCCGTGAAGAGTTGTCGGAGGATAAAAGTTATATTAAATATTCCTTGGTTCTAGTCGCAATGCTTAAATATCTTCAAAAATTAAATCGCGTAATTTAGAATATATTCAGTTTTGAAGCATAATTTTTATATTCAGATTTTTTACGCTGGCAAAAAATCTGAAATATTTTTAGCATTAAACAGTACTCTTTTTTAGCTTAAAACCCTGCGAAACTCTGCAAACCAGTGTGGAATATGTAAATATGTTGCACAATTTTTCGAGTCACCAGCGGTCATGTAAGACAGACAAAAATATGTTTTTTAAGTTTCGTTATTCCACTGTAGAATATTAACACATTCATCAGAACATTCATTGAATTGAGCCTTATTGACTAAAAAAATATAAAAATTTATCACATAGATCACAAAATATTTAAGCGTGTTTTAAACTTTCCCCTTTTATGTATTACACATTTTAATCGATGCAATAGAATTGGAAGTAACCGCATAGAAATTGTAAATCGCGTGTCCCATGCATACTTATAAAAGCTAGTAACAAATATTAGAAAATTCTTCAGAAAAGTTCTCTCGGTAAACATGCACATTTTCAGCCAGCTAGCGCTTTATTACATTCTCCCTACGAATAAGCCATTTAAAGCATGCGTGTGTAAATGAGATAAGAGGCACTTAGGCAATTAAGCTAGACCAATAGCGGTCCCAAACAATCAGCGACGTTGTAAACCGTCAATGCTCAAAGATATTTGCTTTGTTGTAGTAATGGCAGTGGTCGTGTTCTTATAATAGAAAGTTTGTAGACTTTAACTTGGTCATGTGGTGGCAAGAGATATTAATGCATGTTTTGAACAAGATTTTAAAAGATATGATTGTGATAAATTTTCTTCTTTTGAGCTGAAATGCTATTATGTTATGTATTTAATATCTAAGAAAGGTAATATATCATGCGTATGCGTAGTATACGAATTATTTAGAACATTCATTAACTATTCTAAATATTCTATAATTTACAGACGACCCAATTTCTTATATATTCAAATTGTTCTATATTCTATTATAAATTTCGACTTATATTTATAACATTAAAACCCAGTGCAAAACATAAAACCTTGGATACTCTTTCCCACGTAAAATTCAAAATTGTGCCTCTCTAAAATTTTCATATCATAAAAAAATATTTTAGTATTTTATCTTCGATCCATCTACAGATATGCTACCTCTCACATATCTTAAATTCTTCAAATGATCTGATACCTCACGTATCTATTAAACTGCTCTAAATATTTTTCGCCTCGCACATCTCTTGAACTGCTTAACAGATATTGCCATCTCTCGCTTATTTTGAACTACTCAGTAGGCCTCACGCTATTCTTGAACTTCTAGACAGATCTGCCCCCTCATGTATCTATTGAACTTTACAGCAGATTCGCTATCTCTCGGACCTCTTGAGTGCTCTTTATTCATCCACCTCTCGCATCTCTTAAGCTCGCAGCAGATCAGCCACCGTTCGCATCTCTTGAGATGTTTTCAGATATACCACCTTCCACATCTCTTGAGCTGTTCAACAGGTATTTCCACCTCTCACATTTTATGTTGCTCAGAAGATTTGCCATCACACGCATGACTTTGGTTTCATTACAAATTTGATACATATTGTATATCTTGATCTGCACAACAGATCCGCCATCTCTTGTAAATCTTGAGATGCTCTTTCGACCTGCCACCCCTCGCATCTCCTGAGCTGCTCAACAAATTTGCCACCTCTCGCATCTTTTGAGCTTCTCTACAGATATGCCACATCTGGCATCAATTGAACTTCTATACAGATCTATCACCTGTCACATCTCTTGATCTGCTTTAGAGGGTCTGCCAGTTCTATCATTTATTCAGCTGTTACATAGATCTGCCACTTCTTGTATCTCTTGAACTGCTCTACTAATCTGCCACCTCTTGCATACTTTGAGCTGCCCCAATAGAGCAGACAACTCTCGCATCTCTAAAGCTGATCTATGTATATGTGTCACTTCTCGCATGAGCAGCTCAATTGGACTGCTACTTCTCGCATCTCTTGGCCAGTTCTACAGCTCTGCCACTCACGCAAAGTTAAGCATAGCAGTAAGATGCTTTGCTCCTGCTCAAACGTCGCATAACACTACACTACGTCGCCTTCATTATTTTAAATGCGGTTTAATGCAAGGAACTGAAAATGGTGTAAAACTGAACATTTTAGACACGTTTTAAGACCCATTATAATTCCAAATTAAAATATACCAGAAATCATTATGGAAAATAAATATCCTAATAAATACCTTAAATTTTTATGATTAATTTGTACCTATTGTGTGGCAAAATAATTTATTTATTAGCATTATAAAATAACTTAGTAAATTATTTTTATAAT
>OX578148.1:126658732-126838732 GCA_951213105.1 Amaurobius ferox
ATCATTATTGGAATATCTGGATAAAATAGGCTTAAATATTTTAAATATGTGTAACAAATAAAAAAAATTTCTAAATGTATATTAAGTAAAATTGCAATGTATTCAAAACCTTACTTTCACTACATATTAGCAGATTCCAATACTATTGGAATTGTATTTTAAAAATTAGAAGATTCTTATCGATTTATAGACTTTATTTGCTATTTTGAGGATAGCAAATATTATATAAATCGGTTGATGTTTTTATATATCAACCTTCCTGTGGAAAAATAAAATTTGTAATATTTTCAGAAATACTTATGACTTCATAAGTAAATAAGGCTACCGCTAAAATGGTTAACTTAAAATATTATTGTCACATCAATACTTCTGGTCCTATTATATGCGCTATAACTGCACAATTCCTTTGCCGGTTCGTCCTATAATAAGAAAGTACCCAATTCGGAGTCTATGTTTCTAGTTGGGTGCGTCATTACCCAATGTTGCAGGGACGGCTCTTGTTTAGGCACTGGGGCACTGCGGGAGCGACAGTGCTCTCTCTCTCTCTCTCTCTCGCAGCCCAGCGTGCAGCTTCCTACTTACGCATGCTCACAGCAGTCAAACACCACGTCGCTTGACTGTGAAGCGTGGTGTTTGACTGTTGTGCGCATGGGCACATAGGAAGCTGCACGCTAGGCTGCGAGAGAGAGAGAGAGAGCACAGTCGCTCCCGCAGTGCTGCAGTGCTTATGCACGAGCCGCCACTACGAAGTTGGCAATTTATTTGCTATAAAGACCAATCATTTTTGTAAAATATCACACATTTAGCGAATTTCAAGAATTTAGTCCGGAAGTGTTGTGTCTTTCGACGTTTCTTGAAATTTCGTTCGAAGCTATTTTAAGAGAAGTCTTAAAGGTAGACTTAACCCATTTTCATTGGTAATTTCATATATAGATGACCTACGGGATATATGTGCTCTTTACGGATGATGTTATCTGAAATGAGAATAATATTTAAAAATGTAATATCAAGTATACTGATATTGAAATGATTTCACTATGAGGATTTGCAATTTGTGTACAAACCCTCTGTCTCTCTTATAAAGGCTAACTCTGAATCACTCGTGTGCGAATAAGATAGTGAGTATTTACAATCCTTAAATCGGCTCTTAACACTTAGTCATCAACAAAGTCGCAAGGAAACGGTCTTTTAGATAAAAGTATGTCGAACAAGCTTTCTATGTTAAGTATGAAGGCTTTTGTGGTGATCGTCTTTTGTACAGATTACATTCTTGTTTCGAGATCTGCATTTGCTTCCTGAGTGAACTGTTTGTTAATTGTAGATCACTTGAAGTTTTGTAGAATTTTAAATTATTTCAAATCCATCATGAAATTAGAATGCATATTAAAGTAGTGTCATTTTTTTATTTGCAATGATTTGCAACATGGGAATCGAAGAGTCGAGCACATTCAATATTAAAAGGAAATAATGAACCGAGAAATTGGAATTCAATAATTTGTTTTTCAGTTAGACGTAATTAATATATCCTCAACTATGTATCAGGACAATTGTCTGCTGTTATAATACGTCAGATCATCATTACAGACTTCTTTATTTGGAATAGAAGAACTCGGAGTTTTACGAGAGTGAAATAATTTTTATTTTGGGGCAAAATTATTTTAGGCTATTTTGAAGGGATACTTTTAGGGCCACACCGATCAGGAAAAGACCAGAAGGACGACAGAAGCTGAGATAGATCAATTATGTGGAAAATGACCTTGAGGTGGTAAATATTAAAAATTATGGAATCATTGCTCCAAGGTGCCCAGCTTGGAAGGATCTTTTGAGGTAGGCCAAGGCCCAGACTGTACTGTCGAGCTATTTATGATCATGATTTTTCAAGCTTTTCCTAGTTTTTTTTTGTTTCATGAAATTAAATAGATTTAGAAGATATACTGCTCAATAACTGATAATTAAAAAAAATCTATGTTAGTAGTTATTTCGAGAAATTATATTTGTTACGAGCAAAGTAAAATCAGGCAGGCTTCTCTTTTTAACTCAATGATAAACTGTGAATTTCTGAAATTCTTCAACGAATTCCTGTTCAGTTGATGCAAAAATAACTGGGAAATAATTAAAGATCACTCTCAGGAGAATGTATGAAGCAATAGTATCCATAAGAATTTTTGTTTCTTTCTGGGAAAATGATGTGCTTTAATAATAATGAAAATAAAATATTTAATGATCGTCTGACGTATTAAAAATAAAGACGACACTTTTAGCATATTTTGAAGGTGTGTTACCTAATATATTAGTGTTACCTAACTGAACAAAAAATTCATCTATTTCTATTTCTGAGTATATTATATGATTTTTAAAATTCGAATTTTGCGACTTTTTGATTACCCTGTAGCAAATTTTACATGACACCAAATAGAGAAATTTATCTGGTTTCGCATCTCAAATGTTTCACTTAATCTCACATCTACCCACGCTAATACATAATAAGGTGCCTTAACATAAAATAAAGTAAAATAAAATAAAACATGGAAAACACACTAAATGAAATGGACAGCTTAAGCTGGAAGTTAATTCAGAGTTGATAGATAGGTTAAAACTGGAAAACAATATGAATTAGCAGAAAATAATCCTGTTTCTGATTACGGGGATATTTTCTTCCTGTGTACATCATATACTCTGCCCACAGTTGTAATATCAATTTTAATTGAAAAATAATGACGTCATTAAGTGCATATACCCTTACAATCCAAGAGGTGAAATGGAGTCAAGTGGTAATCATAAAGAAGTATGCAAGAAAAGTTTCAAATAGACCAATTGGAAAAGGTGGAATTATATGATATCGGAGAACTCCAATAAAGATTAAACCAGATAGAACAAAGGGGTTAACAAGAATATATTGTTTTAAAGAATATACTAATATATATATATATATATATATATATATATATATATATATATATATATATATATATATATATATATATATATATATATATATATCCGTCTCCACAGGCTCATTGACACAAACACGCACACGCACAGATATCACTTCAAAAATGTTTGATTCGTGATCAGGGATGCTTGAAAGGTGCTCTCCCGTTGAAAACTCGAATTTGGATTTTCGACCCCGGCACAATACTTTCCTTATACATTATGTATATAAGGAAAGTAAAAACGGTTTATTTCAGAGCATGTCATAAAGCTTTTTCTACAAGTGTACCGAATTCCATCGTTTTGCATGCAATATTGTTTGCGGTGTGAAGCAAAGAATCTCGAGAAACGAGAAATTTGTTAATCAGCGGCGGCGGCAGCGTCAGCTATATTTTTTAAATATAGAGATATGAAAATAAGAGAAAATCCAATATAGCTCCACACCCTAAATATTTTAAAAATGTTTCTCTATAACATTTTACAAAATGTACAATATTTCATATTTAAAACATTTTATCCTACTTTCGAAGTAACAGACTCATTTATCATAAGACCATTAAAAGACGAATGATAAGTTGGACCAAACATCCTGCATCAATCTGTTTTAAAACCATTCTAATCGAAAGCGTACTTAATGACAGAATCGTTGACTGTTGCTAAGAATTATCGGATATTCTTAACTGCTTTCATGCTCACTATCGCATTCACGCACACGTGGTTCTTTAAGGGAATTGTATCTATGGATGGGGGAGATATGCAAAGCGGTCCAACTACAATTCTGGTGTGAGTGAGTGTTTATTTGTGGCAGAATATATGTGCGAATCTTAGAACATTTTAGCAAGTACGCCAAATGCTAGTTTAATAAATATTTTAATTATGTTAAAAAAATATGGCTATGATAAAATAAAATATTTGGTTATGTTAAAATAAAATATACGGTTATGTTAAAATAAAATATATGGTTATGTTAAAATAAAATTTCCTTAGAGAAATTTAAATACATCCTATTTCACTTTCTAAATTACCGAAAAAATTCAGTTTGCATTTTAGAAGAATATATATTGCCAGGGGTTTGTCAAAGTTTTAAATATCCACTCTATAATCAAATAATAAGTTTAGTTATTATTTGAACTCATCAGATAGAAACAGCTATTAACAGACTAACAGGGCAAGAAAACCCGATTTGTGAGGACATTTCTTAAATACGCAAGTACATGTATTAATGTGCTCATATGGCAATATTGCTTTTCAAATAAGCAAAACTCAATATACACAGAGCAATGAAAAGCATATATCCCTATATCTAAAGCTTTCTTCTCCAAATGCTCAATGTCCTTATATCTAAGGCTCTTTTGTTCCCACGGAGGCCTATGTATAAGGCACTACCTGGCTTTCTTGTCCAAAAAGTGTCATTCTGTCTGTTCCTGTATTTCCAAATCTATAATATCTAATACCATTGATTTAATATTTAATTTAAGACTTCGGAACACTTTCTCAATTTTTGCTTTGAATGTTTTTCGGCTGAAAAGGTCTAATAAGAGCATAACCAATTCAACTCTTCTATTTGCTTTACTAGTAATGGCATTTAACAGTAAAACATCAAGTTTCAGTGACATCTATATGTATGGGGAAAACGGCTTTCTGCTTTATATAATATGAAGATATACATTATTATTTTTATTTGTTCATGCCTATTTAAAATACGTTAATCCAATTGCTTTTAATAATAATATTTAGTATTTACACATGGATAAAATATAGTTTTTACTGTCTGTTTACATTTATAGCGAGGTATCTGAAAAATCAGATTTTAAATCCTAATAAATGTACCTTAATTGCCTGTTCGTTTAATGCGATGATAAAATTATGACGTTTACAAAGGGATTTTATCAACAATTAGTATCAAATGATCATTTTTCTAAATTTTCAATAGCAAGAGCGCTTGAAATTTACAACAAGAAATCAAAATGAAGATAAAGTCATTGCTTCATCTGTCTTCTCGTTTCCCAGTACTGCCGCACCACGTAAGCTTCACGGAGTGCAATGCAATGAAGAATGTGGTCAGTACTCAAATGGCGATTTTCACCTACAGAATAGGTCATGCAAAATAATATTGCTAAAAAGGTACTCTGTAAGACAGTTATGTCCTGTAAAATGACAGTAAATCTCGGGGAGGACAGTCACGTACAGTTTTGTAATACAATGTCTTATAGTATTTTAATGTGGTGGAATCTGCTAGTCTGTGGAAGCTGTTCGAGCTCATTTGTAGGATGTCTTATTTTGATCTCTTTTCCCCAATTTGTTAGTCTGATTCTTTCCATAACTTCCCCAGTGTCCCGGTATACACTGGGTCACAGCTTTTTTCATCTTCAATGTTAATTTTAGGATAGAAAATCTGGCATTTCAGTCCAAATTTATGAGGTTAATGGTTTAACTAATGAATTAAACAACAGTTCCGCAGTCAAACAAGATTGCAGCTTTTCAAATTTATATCATGTAGTGAATTCAGTTGTTCCAATGCTACATGAATAGCAGCTAGTTTTCCCATCAAAGATGTTCTGTATCTTCCAGCGGACATGTAAGAAGCAAATTTGTTGCAAAAAATTGCTCTACCAGCATTTGGTTCATCAAAGGAAAATGTTATGTCTGCAAAACCTTTTAAGCATTCAGTTTCTGGTTAGCTAATGTTCATAGTTTGTGTGAGACCAGAAATAGATCTCACATTTGATGAGACACTTTCATGTGTGAAATTTATGGCGGCCAAAATGGAGACAAACTTGTAGTCTGGCTGGCACCAAGGTTTATCACGACGTGAACCTAAAGGTCAGAAGACCATAAATTTAGGGGTGCTATACCAGAAGTGTCGAGCTGGGCCTTACGAAATGTGCAATGGTGCCATTGGGTAAATGAGTAACCAATAAGCGCCAAAAATAAGTAAAGGCGGAGTTACCCCCCCCCCACACACACACACACCGAGGGAACCACAGCCTGTGACCCGAGAACGAGAATAGAGACAACTATGGAATTTTGACTTAGGAGCATACCAACAGAAACTATCACGATTTTGACTTAAGAGCACGACTAGAGAAGAATGAAACACATAACAGACTTGTAGAGTGTCCCGTAGAGGTTCCAAAATAATGGAGATATATCAATGTGTGAGTGCAATCAGAGTACGAGGAGGAGCCACACACCAAAGAGTTATCCGGCCACACAAACAGCTGCCATAAGTCTTCGGGTTGGTCGTGTGGTCTGGGCTTTCTACACCAAAGAGTTATGTCCAGTACTAAGACTGATGCAAGTCTTTGAGATATGATATAAAGCCCAAGACGAATTGGAAGACATGTGCTGAACAATAATCACAGGTCCTAGACATTATAGTAATTTTAATAATTCTGATCGCGTATGTCCCCTCCGCTGCAATAAGTAATGAAAATAAATGTTGTTAATAAATGTTTTATTGTTTAAGTTTAAATGGTGTGATCAATTTAGCATTTTATTAATTAATAATTCCTTTACAGAACTCACACGAAAGGTAAAATAATTGGAGGGTTTATAGCGGCACAAGTAATGTACAATTAAATAATAATTCCACTATATGAGAATTAACGGCCATGTCACAATCTTTAATGAATTTAAGCATTAAGACTTTAACTTTAAGTTTCTTTTTCAAATGTGTCCCACAGTTTGTAATCATTAAAAGATCATGTCCTATTAGTTTTTGTCTGACAGAACGAGGACTACATGTACTGTACAGTCTAGAGTCACAAATACGAAGTTTTATTAGCTAATGACCGCACATGAGGTTTTTAAAAACTGCATCAATACCCACACACATGGTCTTCAAAACTGTAGTTAATTCCATCCTTCTTGAAAATTCATATCGCTAAAACTTAAAAGTTTCTACAGACATTTGGTAAACCTGAGCAAAGAGGCAAACCGAATGAAAATAATTTTTGGGCATTAAATCTCTTTTCTCAAAACATAATATCGCATGCAACCGCACGCAAGCGAATACCTAAAACAGACAGTAAGAAAGAAAAATACTCACTTATTTAAAAATATATATATATATTCTAGAACCTGAAAATTTACTGCTATTGAATCACTATATATTAAATTTAACATACTTATCCTTTTAACACACGTATGTTTTAATTATTTCATCTTGAATAAAAAATAACTCATAAATTATCCAGTCAAAGTCATTGCTTATGCTAGATTTAAAGTTATGCTAGATATGCAAGACATCAAGACAGCCATTAATCATCAAGCAATTAGAAGACGAATGACAGTTCTGGCTAAATACCGTAATTCTATCTGCTTAGGAACAGTTTTGATAGCAAGCTCACCTAATGCGTAAATCGTAGACGATGATTGGATGTGAAGCATTATCGGATTTCCTTTAATTCGAATTGTGTTTGCACACGCACGGTTTTTTAGTGCAATTGTATCTTTATACGGTGAAAATATGCAAACCTGAAAAGTACTTTGTTGTAGCTTATGTGTATAATAATTCGAATAAATATAAGAAATTATATTGAATATGGCAATTAAATGATTTCAATTATTAAGTATTGTGTCGAAACATTCTTAAAGGCAGATAGGTCTCTTGAGACGAAGTAATGAAATTTTATTACATAGTTCCCGTATTTAATTTAAATTTAAATATATATTTATATTTTTATTTTTTTTAAATACAGATATTTAAATTTGAAAAGATAAATGTCCATATATAATTTAATTTATGAGACCAATTTCATTATAACTTTTAGATATAGTTGAAAGTAGGCCAGTTTGTGATACATTCCTAAATAAATTAATTGAATCTAACTATTTTAAAAATTTATATTGGTGGCTAAAAAGTTATATAATAATAATAATAAGAAGAAGAATAGCATTTTCCAAGTTGGGATATATATTGTAAAACGGTGTATTTCAGTGTATTTCATAAACCTTTCTCTACAGGTATACCAAATTTTATATTTTTTATGTAATAGTTTTTACGGTACGAAGCAAAAAATCTCGAGGAAGGAGAAATTTGTTAAACAGCTGCGGTGGTGTCAGCTATTTTATTTAATATAGAGATAAGAATGTCAATAATATAGATTTAGGGCGCTTTTATGTAAACGAAAATACCACTTGAAACATGTTTCCAAATGTAACAAATGATAGCAATATGCCACTAGCAATCATATTTAAATTATAGTGAAAGTTGCATTCTCAATGGATTTAACTATAACTGGTTCTCTTGTTTTGGAGAAACATTTATGCACTCTTAAGTCACAGGTTCATTGGAAGATGAATGAAAGTTGGACTAAATACCATAATTCAATCTGTTTGGAAACCGTTCAAATCACAAGCGCATTAGATTACGGAATTGCTGACTGGTCCTAAGAATTATTGGATTTTCTTAAGTCAAATCCTACTCGCTATCGTATTCACGCACGCGTGGTTCTTTAGGGAAATTGTATCTATCGCTGGGGGAAAATATATAAAATTATCCCGATATAATTATAGTACAGGGTAATTTAAATTAGCAGGTAAGATGTGAGGTTATTAGAATATTTTATATAAATATCTCAATTGTTAAATCACTCTTAACCAGTGTTAAAAAATTGATAGGATATTGGAAGACACTAGTGGGCATTCTTTACTATAAGTACTAAACAAGAAACACGTAAAAATATGTCCTGTTTTTGTTAGAAGAAGCTTGAAATATTCTTAATGTTAAAACATGTTAACGAAATGAGCTTGACACTTCGACTTGCGTGGTACCTCAAATAAAAATGTATAGAATGATAAGAAATAAAATGACATGATGGTCTCGGGTTTCAGTATCTGATGTCGTAGGTTATGTAAAGTTCCTTGCATCATAATTTTGCTAAGAAAGAAGTGTAGTCATTGTATTATGTAGAAGTATAGTCATTGTATTATGTAGAAGTATAGTCATTGTATTATGTAGAAGAATAGTAATTGTATATTGTATGCTGCTTACATCATGACCCCACTTTCAGTATTTGATGACATACTACGGCATGTAAAGCTCTAAAGTTTTGCTCCTCATATATAGATAATTTAAAAATCAGTATGCAGGCTGTTTCAAGAAAGTGGTTAAGAGCTTTATTTCTATAAATACATATCACAAACATATAGTTTCATTACAAGGATATCTTACAATATGTAAGATTTTATGAAAGTAGTTTAATTTCGGTGGTATTTCTGGAAAAGTATTAAAGCTAAGTCTGTACACTTGCTACGTAGAATGAAAAATTTAATTAATATATAATATTCCTTACGAAAACATTAGTAAAAAAAAAAGTTCACCATCATCATGACTCGATAGCTCTCAGTGGGCATACTACGGCAGGCTTCTTCAGAAGATTCTCCCACGATGTTCCCCTTAGAACAATGATTTTCCATATTTCAATATTTAACCCCTCGAAGTCTTTGTCTACATGATCGATTCATCTCAACTCTGGTCGTCCTTTTGGTCTTTTCCCGATCGGTGTGGACATAAACATTTTCATTTTTCTTACTTTTCTTACCCATTCGTAGTAAACGTCTTACCCATTTACATTCCTTTAATTTCTGTGTACTTACTTATGTCAGAATCTTCGTATAATTCATATAGTTCAAAATTGTACCTTCTTCCCCAAATAAAAATATAGAAGCTCGATATTCTTAAAACAGAATTTCACGAGTAAATTTTACGATTGAACCGACTTAACCACCATTTTAGATCCCCATTACAGACTTAAATGAAAGAAATTTCAGGAAACATTTAGGAACGTTAAGAATTTTTGAGGAAAATTTAGGAATTTTAAGGAATTTTAAAAATAGGAGAAAATTATTTTAAAATTAGGGATTTTAAGGATTTCTCCATTTTTGGTGAATATATTGATTAAACACATTTTTGTCACTATTTTTATGTAGATACTAAGATTCAATTTTTTTTTTAACTTGTAAAGTTGAAAAAAAATATTTTAGGTACTGGAACTTTTGATCTATGGGACTCGTTTCTGTTGAGTATTATATTAGACATGAAAAATATTTCATGGAAATCGCTTTGATATTTTGGTAGATATGAGGCTCACTGTGGGGTGAATTAGGTGTCTAATATCTCAAGTAAGGGCCACAATTTATCTCATAAACGTTAGGGTTAATTTCTGGCAACACAAACTGCGGATTAGACGCATTCACTAATTTGAGAATATCGGGCGTATTTTCTTTTTATGATGTTTTTCATATTTTATTAAAACTTGAGATATCTCATCACGAAAGGAACAAGTTAGGGTCATTTAACTATTGTTTTGCCATTTAAACAAAAGAAAAATACATATAAATCAGCCATTTTGTAATGTTAAAAGCATTACAAAACAGTAGTCATATTTTAAAACTATTTTCTATTTGAGATTTCTTTTTAAAATGTAGTGCCTTTTCTTGATTCATTAACCACAATAACCAATAGGCCTTTAATATTCATCTATGACACAAACATTACGAGATTCCATTGCTGCATTTGTTATAGAGATATGAGAGGTTCATATGAAAAGGTAAAATTCCCAATGTCTCGAGAATAGCACATAATAACTTCTAAACAATGAGGTACATTTTTGTCTTAAAAGTACTTAAAGCATTCTTTCATTTGTTCATATATATATATATATATATATATATATATATAATTTATCAATAACAAGTTTACTGCGAATTCTCTAATTGGTTTAAAACATAACGGAATTTTAGACTCGCGGACACGCATACAAAAATCTTTACTCGTATTCAGGGGTTCACCAAACTTGCAAACACATCAAAACCAGAGAGTAGTATTTTCGACCGAATCACAATATTTTCGTTAATAATTCACAGATTTATTCAGTTGATATGTGTAAAATAGAAAAGCACACAATTATATACTGAATTATATACTGTCTGTTATACTAGTTTGCCACAATAATTATACACATAATACATTCATAACACATAACACGTATTTACTAGCGATGTATTAATTCATGAACCTAAATCATCTTTTAAAAACTGAATATTTTAATTAAAAAAAACACACAAATGCAAATGTAATATACACTCAATTAGAATAACTGAATCGTATTGATTGATACATTAAGAATCCTATATCGTTTTAATTACAAATTAAAAAATATAACTAATGTTGTGTAACATGATGAAATATATTTACGCTTTTGACACAGGTATCATATTAGATGCAGTTAAACATTTCTTTTATTTATTTATTTTTTTAATTTTATCTTGTAGATTCAAATTTGACCGAGCATATAAATATAAACTCAAAGTATGCGAATAGACTAAAATCCAGTAAATCACATAATAAGAACACTATATCGATTGAATAGTAAAATTTTATTGCATTAAATATCTTTACTATGAATGGGTGCATTATAGAATGTGTACTTGAAATTTTACTGAAAGTCAAAAGTTTGGGAATATCAGTCGTTTTCCTTTAAGAAACATAATAATATCCTAACAAATAGATTTACTAAAGTCTTAAACACAGACATTCTACCCATAGGGGTCTTTCTGCGAGGTGCAAGCTCCGGCCAAATGGTTTTCTATATGGCCTTCAGACTCAGACAAACTGAATTCAAATTCCGAGAACGAGTGGGGAGCTCTGTGCATATAGTTTTAATTAAAAAGTATCATTTTAATAAATATACATGAGAAATTCTAATATGAATAAGAGATGTGTTTAATGTAAAGCATATACTGTCGATGTACCCGTTTGGGAACATTGGCCTGAATTTTAATATAAAATTAGTAAAATTACCTTTAAAATGTAATATATTATTACGTAAAATTCCTGCATCTGTCCGAACAAATGCAAAAAGAAATCAAGCGTTTCTGGTTCCTCTTTCTAATCCGTCCCTCCACCCCCTTAAATGGAAAGGCTGCAAATTGTGGCATTGCTGTAGCTCAAATTATGTGTTTATTTGGTTATTGGGGCCTTGTTTTCGATTTTTAAAGTTCCCCATCTAGGATATAACAGTTTAGCTAATACATTTTATAATATTGTTTGATGGAAGAGGCGTATGCATAATGAAATTATGTACTAAAGCCAATTTTTTGTTTCTTTTCTCCCCCCTTAACCCTTTCACGACCAGCTCCGGTTATATCCAGCATCCACTAAATGTGTCGCATTGGCTAGAGCTGGCTATATACGGCATCTACTAAATGATTTACTCTGAATAGCGCCGGCTATATCCGGCATCCACTATGTGTTTCACCCAGGCTAGTGCCAGGTATATCAGGCATCTACTAAATGCGTCGCATTGGCTAGCGAGATGTGCAGTAACAATACGCGAATTGAACAACACGCATTTAACTATCATATAAGAAAATTTCCTTGGCACAAGTAACGTGTATTTGTTTTCTACTTTTTTGTGGAGTATTATATTTAAAAGTAAATTAGTTGACGTGTATGGTGTCCACTAATGGCAAGACGATCCATATGTCGTAAGATATGTGGTAACAGAAGCAATTTTTAACTTTGGACGTATTCCTCCATTTTGAAATAACTCCCCAGTCACAACAAGATCAAACATTTGCATCCGTTTATTACCAACCGCAGAACATAATCTAACTGGACCAATTTTCGATTAAAAGGAGTATTTTTGACTCTTAAGTTTTTTTTTTTTACATTCACACTATTAAACAAAATAAAACATATTAAAAAATATATAATTTAATTTCTTAAGAATGGATTAGTTTTCCTCTACTTGACATATTTAAATACTAGTATAAATGATACATTATAACATTTGAAAAGCCTTGAAACTATATATTTGGCAATACTCAAAATTAGTAAACATACAATGCACTCATGAGAAAAACCGTTTAAAATTTGTAGACACCCCCTTAACATATCACATGGCTAAGTCATTCGAACTGTGCGTGCATGAATAAGATAGCGAGAAGGAGGACAATTTAGCAAAGTCGATAATTCTTGTCAACAAGCAAGGATATAACGTTGAACACGTTGTCAAGCTACATTACTTCAAATAGATTCTATTATTATGTTTGCTATAGTTTCTTGGACTTTACATTAATCTTACGCCAATGAAAGAGCTTTCAGGAGCATGGTGATTAATGTTTTGGTCTTTGTTGCCGTTGTTCGTGGGGAAGGGTTAATTAATTTTTTCTATAAGAATCAGATGTACGGAAGCAAGACCTTCGATAAATGTAAGATCCTTGCAGGTAATTTCGGTGAATATAAAAAATGTATATGTCGGAGCTAGGTTTATGAATGATGTGTCATTTTGTAAATATTGACCTTAAAACGAAACATTCCTGTATTATAACAATGTTGAACAATTTATTAAGGATTTATTCATGGACGTTTCACTGCTATATTTGTAACCGTAATGCTTCTTTCTCTTACTTATAAGATGTATGTACGTCGATATGTCCGATATGTTCCTCTAAAGGAAAATTCAAACTTTGGACAGCACGAAATACGGTACGGGGTTAGGTTAACACTCGGTACGACATACCATGACAATATTTGCTTTTATATTAAAATTAATTATTTAGTAATTTTAGTAATTTTATAATTAGTAATTTTGAGCGATTTTAAAAAGAAATAGGTTTGCGATTGGAAATATTATCATAGATTATATTATCATAAACACCTCTGTAATATTTTTGACGGATAAGGGGGATTTTTGGGAAAAACTGGCTCAAATTGGTATTTTAATATTCAAAAACTAAATGCCAATTTAAAAAGAATATGTGTGAGAGATTTATTTTTCTCGACAGACGCTGATTATCTGTACAAAATTTCATGGCTGTATGACGCTCACATTTTGTGCTATAGACGTCGTAAACAGACAAACAGACATACACACATCATACAAATATACATAGATAGACATCGCATTGTGTTCCAGTGAATTGTGCAAACTTATTTAAACATGTGATGTATGCAATACATGCCTGTTCCTACAAACAGAATATCACTTTTTATTTTTATTTATTCTTTCACATTTAATTAAATTCAATTTAATGGCGCAAGATAACATGAATAATTATTTGAAATTACATTGCATTTTCAGTTTTAAATTCAATTTTCGTTTTCAATTGACGACTAGAGGTATTTTCTAAAATGATTGGGAGAAATGCAGGACAATGAAATATCTTGATAACGATCAGTCCAGAAATTATAGAGTTGATTTTACTCCTCTTGTCTTCAAAATTTACGTAGAGAGTAAGCATTCAATCGATATATTTGAGCATGTGCAATCTTTTGTTTTAGTTTTTAACAACTCTTTCTGATCATTTCTAGAAGAGGGCATGTTCTCTTTTTTCTGAATCGTAACAAAATCGAATCGGCATTAGAGTAACCCACATCCGACATATCTATCAAATTTTGTGAAATCGTGACAGTTGCTTTTGATATAGAGTGGATACATACATTGAACAAACCGACACACAGACAAGCACATCGACACACCTACAGGCGTCACGAAAAATAAATTATTTCGGGTTTTAGAGTGCTTGAAATTTGTAGATCCGTCGAAAATTCGAGTTTGCAATTTTTAACACGATTCTAAAACTATCTTTATACATTACCATATATTGTAGGGAAAGTAAAGTATATATATATATATATATATATATATATATATATATATATATATAAATATATATATATATATATATATATATATATATATATATAGGAAGTTATGAAATAGTAATTTAGAAGCTGTACCATATTTTGGTAGAAAGAAGTTAACAAAATTAATATTTTATACAGCCCCTCTATCGAAAAAAGTCAAATTACAAAACTATTACCCATACCGCATTAATATAATTGAAAAAAATTTGGCTACAATACCATCAATTTTGATATAGTTATTATTGATTCCAATTTCATTGGGAATTCAGGGGCATCTACAAATCAACTTCAGTTGCAAATGGCACTTCTTCAAATTTATTGTATGAAGATAAAGCTATTATATCATTATTATGTCGATTCATACTATGCATTTAAGCATTTAAGAAACTCACATAACTAACGAGATTTAATAATGTCGCTGTTTAGTAATGCCGAAATCTATGAGAGGATTTTGATTTAAGGCGAATGCAGCCGATCTCATATCGATTGAAACCAATAGGTTCATTTCATCGTCAGCATGGCTCAGGACGACGAGTCTTAATCATTTTACACCATCATTTTCTACCATTATTTTCAACCATTATTTTCAACCATTATTTTCTAACGGAAAATATATTTTAGCCTATATTTTGTCTTACCCATATCCGAATGTCCGGGGCTTAAGCAAATGAACATCTCCTTTGGTAAATCCGAACTCGCCAGCAGTCTACTCGAAATCACCATCGAATCTTTTGTTCAAAACAATAGTTTTAAATTATCCTAGTTCATTTCAAAACTTGAAAGGCATGCTTATTTTTCCATGAATTTTGTTAGTAAACTATCTGACAGACCGGCAATGTCACAATAATCTGTTTTATTTATTAAGTGTTGAAATAATTTTAACCATTATAGTCTGCCTGTCTTTAATAGTTTCAAAAGTAAACCATGGCAAAATTGTTTTAAGTTCCTACTGAAGAATTTTTTTCCATTAATTCAATTTGTGAACTTCCCAAGGATTTACCGATTTTGATGATTAAAAGAGTAGCTAAACGTCATGCGAAAATGGTATAAGTCATGAATTTCTTTTATGTTTGCAAGTCAGGTATTTCGTCCTAAATTTTAATTTTGAAAAACCAACACAGACACACACACATATACATACATAAGAAAATCAGTTTTATCAGCTCCCGTTTGCTATTTATATAAAATTCCGAATGAGTTCGTACTTTCCACAACCCGAAGTGATAACGATGATTTCTTATGATTGTGTCTAATTGTTAATTTTATTAAAACGACGGAATTACTTTTCCTATAATTGAAATATATTTATGTTTCAACGTAAAATATAAATTAAAGAAAAACGTTTCAAGTTTTTAATCAAGAGTCAAAAACTTTTGATGAATTATTTTACGTAATGAACATGAAGAAACGTATTCCAACTTAATAAGCAACTCCCTTTGGACAAGAGCAGCTGCATTATAGAGATAAGCTAAAACAGTTATGTTTACTACACAATGTTTTGCGGAATAATGAAATGAGACGTTCCTGCTGTAATCAAAGTTTTAAAAATGAAAATATTTATATCTTTTGGCTACCTTCAAATATTTTTCTTTCAATTTTTTGTATTATTCTGCATTTCTATTTTGCTCAAGAATTGTTTACAATTTTGAGAAAATATTTTATGTTAAATATAATTATGCTTTGTTATTCGATAGACTGCAGTTTTATCATTTATTATTTGTTCAAAATAGATTTAATTACTAGAATAATACACATAAAATGATTGGACTTTTGTTCACACAATTTCCAAACTGCTAGAAAAATACACCCATATTTTAGGATGGAATTATTAGAAATGCACTTACAATTACAGTTTATCCGATAAATTGCAATATATTTAATTTAAGCAAACATAAACAAAACAATATAAATGTTAAGATAAAATGTGAAAGATTACATATCAATAACAAAAGATCGCTTGGAGGTAAACTGGAGCTTCTATGATACATGCTAACCCATGGCCGTTATGTTCTCTCACATAGTGAGAAACGCCTTCTTGACAAGGAGTAGAGAACGAGCACCAGTGTCCTTATAATTTGACAACTTTTTGCTTTGTTATATTACGTCCATGTGCTACTTCCTTCACCTCCACGGAAATAAGTAAAAATTTTATCCTGGAGTCGAAAATATTTTTATATGCTTTTAGATAAAACTACATGCAGCAAAACGTTCTATTGATATTAATTTGGTTGATTATGATTGATATGCTTGCTAACATAAATATATTTTATCGTATATTTAAAGATGAATCTATTCCTAAAATCTATGAAAACTTTACAATTAATTGGTTGATCTACAGAAAATATATGCATTGAAATATATACACGAATGGGCAGACAGATACTGACAGCAAAGCTAAATACACGGCCCGAAATAGAAAATGCAACAACATGAAACTTTGACCGTATGATTATGCAAATAGCGATACAAACTGAGCTGGCTGATGTATGCAAATGATCCGAAATGCAAACAGGTCACCTGGTTAGAGAGTGATATAAAAGGGATGGAAACGGTAGATTAGCCAACAATGGTTACTATCTGTAGACTACGGAAACACGTTTTCCGAGCCGTGTTTCATTTCAGAAGACACATGTTGGTGAAGAGATGACTGGCTAAAGATGAAGTTCGTTTCAGCATTTGGACAATTCTGCGAGGGGATTTATTTTAATCATACGCAAGGATGGTTGGTCGTACCGGCGTATCGCCGCTGAAACACTAGTAGATGCGTCTACTGTGCAAAGAATTTGTAGAAGATGTATCATGTAAATCGCCGCAGTGATACAGGTTCATCCCGGCATACATTAGCACGGATTCATCGACGCATTCGAATGTATGCGGTGGCGGTACCCAAAACGACGACTGTCGAAATTCTGCAGAATTTGAAGGGTACTTCGGATGTACCAATATCAGCGAGAACGGTTTCTCGAAGATTGGCCGAAAACGGCTTCCATTCAAACCGTCCGTTACAAAGACTGCCATTTACGACAAGACACCGATGTGAAAGATGGCAATGATGTCGGTCTAGAGAATCAGATGACTGAATGGGACATGGTAGTATTCAGCGACGAGTCTCGATTTTGTTTGTCGAATGACTGTCGCAGGGTGATAGTCTGGAGGCGACGTGGAAACAGATACAATCCTGCTGAGACTTTTGAACGCCATACTGCTTGTCAACGCGGTATCATGGTTTGGTGTGCCATCGGTTTCGATAGCCGGTCATCTCTGGTTCGTATCAGAGGCACAGTGACGGCACGACGATATGTGAATGAGGTGGTGCGGGATTGCACTGTTATACTTTCAGTAGTCGCAATATTATATTTTACAGCAAGATGACAAGCGACTGCAGAGATCGCAACCATCAGCAGACAAGCCTTGAAAGGTATCCAGGAGATCTCCCCAAATCTCACCCAACAATCATATATAGGACGGCTGCCCCCACCTTGAACAGAGTGTGGCCTGTGGAAGATGATTGAAGGTATATGGTCATCCATCCGTCAGGAAACAATCCGCATGCTAATTGCATCTGTTCCGCGAAGAGTTGTTTGTTGTATCGACGCAAGAGGTGGCCCTACTGCCTACTAATCACCCTGTCTATTTCATCACTGTATTGCATTATTCTTCTGGAAATAACATTATATATTTAAATATGGTCACTTGTTAAGATTTATTTTCTTTCCATCTCTGTCTGCGTGTCCTTTATCATCATATTCTATTCGCTCTTTCATGTTGTTGCATTTTCTGTGTCGGGTAGTGTATACCTATAGTGAAGTCATTTTAAAACCATCAAAACTTGAATTTATATTGCTGAATCCTTTACAATAGCTTCGCAAGACATATATTAAATATCAGAAAAAAATGTATGATAAACAATTATATCATACAGTGAACTATTATATAATAAAATAATTCATTTATATATTATAATATATTTTTTTAAAAATTGTTATAATTATTGTAAATAATTATTGCAAATAAAACCGGATTTCAGCATTTAAGCTTTCCAAACAACAAACTAAATTTCAGTAAATATTTGCATGTTGAAATATCATTATAATAACTAAAATTATTTAATAAAATATAGTTCGCATAATAATTCGTCCATCATTTTAAAATTCTAATTTTATCCAACATATTTCCATAAAGAAATCCCCCCTCCATCAAGAAGTCAACGCGTCACTTTCAGAATCTGAACAGTCCTTCCACAAAGAAGAGCTGTTCAGGTGTTTTTTCAAGTGCCGTGTTGTTTAACGAGTTCTTCAAAGAACAGGAAAGTAATCATATAGATAGATGGATGGCTTTTAAGTACAGCTAAAGTAAAGGGTCACTGGTTTTAATTTATTTTCTTCTAAAATTATTTAATCTATATCCCATATTTTTATAAAAATGAAACTAAGTATGATTTTATTCCAAGCTAACATTAACTTAAATAATATATATAGAGGAAAACTAATGAAATAAACACAAAATTCGAATAAAACATTATGTGTAGAGTATAATGAAATACGAATATATTTTTAATTGTTTGTGATCGCATACCTGTAGTCACCACTGTACCTACAAATTAAATTTATCACACGAATTTACGGTTATTTTAATTTATAAATGTGTGGCGATTGTGCGTCGCCGGGCCCCGAACCAGGGACCTGATATTGTGGCGATTGTGCGTCGCCGGGCCCCGAACCAGGGACCTGATGCTTCGTAGACCGACATTATAATCACTGAGCAAAAGCTAGCTCCTCCTCTGTTCTTATAATTCGGTTACTGGCTCGTGAGGCATCTTTGATAGATGTCTTTGCTGCCGCACACTCCCCTCGCTGATGAGGAGGCCGAGAGGCGTGTCGCCTCGGCGTGACGTCAGGACCGGGAGGCGTGTTGCCTCGGCGTGACGGGCAGTCGTGGTCAACCAGGAAGGGAGTGTCAAGGCTTCTGACTCCTTTTTGGTGCTGCCATCTCGTGCTGAGAGGCGAAGTCGTTGGGAAGGAAGGTTGCGCTTTTTTCAAACGTCCAGTCATCATTGTGGCGATTGAGCGTCGCCGTGGTCCCGAACCAGTATACCGACATTATAATCACTGAGCAAAAGCTAGCTCCTCCTCTGTTCTTATAATTCGGTTACTGGCTCGTGAGGCATCTTTGATAGATGTCTTTGCTGCCGCAAATGTAATAGATCTATCAATTTTACATAGGTCCAATTAAAGAACGATTTTCAATGTGTCTATTTTTCCCATGCTCTGTTCTTTAAATCTTACAAAAATGTACTTCAAAATATCAAAAGTACTTTAATTCAATTAACTTACATGTTTCCTTATCTTAAAGGTTCACTGAAATGTTAAATATTTAAAACGTTCGATTGTTTAAAAAATGATATTACACACATATATATATAATACAAAAGAGAATGAAGAAAGAACGACAATGTATCAAAATTTCGCCGGGGGGGGATTGTGACCCCCACTTCCCGGTTAAGCCAGCTTGATGTCATGACGACACTCCCGGAAGCGGATACATTGTCGTAAACCAAGTACACTATACCAAAACTAAAAATGTAAAAGAAGTTGAAAGACCCATACTGACTATACCACAAAAATAGTATCATCAAGTTTCACTACAACAGAAAAGTAACACAACTGACATTTTAAAAATCAAATATATAACAAGACAAACAAACCTCGTATACACGTCACCATCCAAGCATCAAAAATGTAATTGACACTACCTGTGTATGAATAGAACACATTTTAACTGTTCAACTATTACGTCTGTGGTAGCATTTTATCCGCTGTTCAAACTGCAAGTGTACCTTTATATAAATATAAGCTGTAAGTTCCGTTACGGTTATGTTATAGAATTTACATATAATGTTATTCAAAGGGTTACCCATTGCGTGTTCTAAGTAACATTATATGTAAATTCTACAACATAACCGTAACGGAGCTATATATATATATATATATATATATATATAGATAAATATATATATATATATATATATATATATATATATATATATATAGATAAATATATATATATATATATATATATATATATATATATATATATATATATAGATAAATATATATATATATATATATATATATATATATATATATATATATATATATAGATATATATATATATATATATATATATATATATATATAGATAAATAAATAAATATATATATATATATATATATATATATATATATATATATATATATACAGTAGGTGCCGCTTAATGTGATCGCTTTGGGACAGATGCTATTTGATAACAATAACCGATTGATAACAATAAACAAAAAGTATCAGAAACATAAGATTTTGATTTTAAAAGTTAATATTTACTGTATTTTTGCAGCTACTACAAATTTAAAAGACAACAATTCACTCAAACACTATTTTAAACAAATCGTTAAAATAAGTCAATTAAAAAAAAGTCTTCCAAAGTTGTCTACCTTGTATTTTGTCTCAGCAAATTACTTGTAAAACTTTCATACCTGTACTGTTCGCGAAAGTCCCCAGCAGTGCCTCTGTGTTGCACCTCGAGTCCCAAAACACGGAGAGCCTCTCTCATTTCAGTAGCAGTTGGAGGATTCTCAACAAGGTTTTCAGCTGCGTCCTCATCTTCATCCAATGCTTTTTCATCGTTTTCTTCTATAGAACAAGATACAGCTCGGAATACATCTTCATCAGTCATTGTTGTAGCCACTTGGGCGTTCACTTCTATAGACATCCATTCTGTAAAGTCATTTTCAGTCATGTCGGATGGTACGAGTACTGTTTCATCGAATTCTGGTACATCCATACCTTCGTCCGCTTTAACGAACCCACCGTGCGAGAAGCAGTTCTTAATTGTATTCTCGGACACTCGATGCCACGACATTGTCGAAAGATGGAGGGCCTGAAGGACATTCGTCTTCTTTACTAACGCGTTTGCGCTGAGTTGTTTCGTACCTTCCATATTTTCCAAAACCCTAGTGCGCATTTCTCCACGGTAATACGCTTTCATTGCACGAATTATTCCTTCGTCACATGGTTGGATAAGTGATGTAGTGTTGGCAGATAGGAGAATGATTTTGATATGCTTTAATGTGACATTTGCATCGTGGGCTCTGCAGTTATCGATGAGTACGGCGATATTGTGATCTCATTCTTTGTCCCACTTTAGAAGCCATTCGCTGAATAGAGCAACTGTCATCCACGCTGTTTTATTGGCAGCATAATCAACAAGCAATTTCTTAACATCCTTAAAGCATCTCGGTTTTTTGGTTTTTCCGATAACAAAGAGTTTCTTCTTCTTTCCAGTCATGCTCGCACAACAGAGCACAGTTATACGTTCTTTTGAAACTTTGCATCCCTTAGAGCTCCCGTTTTTGAACAGGTACGTATGTTCTGGCAAGACACGAAAATAAAGTCCGGTTTCGTCAGCATTGTAGATGTTTTCGGGTGAATAATCAGCGATTATTTTCGGCCATTCTTTGGAAATCCATGCCTTTGTAGCTGGAAAAGCGGCATCCTTTTCTTCCCCATGGGTACGTTTGAACTCAATGTTCTCCCTTTATCTCCAGTGATTAAACCACCCGTCCGTTGAGACGAAATTTTTTTTGCACATTTTAGAAGCAAGATCTTCAGCTTTCTGCCGCATTAAAGGACCGTTTATACGTGCATCCTTTTCCCTAACATTGGCAAACTACAATGTCAAAGCCGATTCAACTTCTCCATATTTCCCAGTACGTATTCGCTTACAGTTCAAATTTGCGTTCAACTTACGCTTTATTTTCAATCTCGTCGCGATTCCTTAACATTTTACAGAGTAATGGCTGAGAGATTTTTAGTGCAACAGCAGCATTTCTTTGACTCATCTTGGGTAAATTATCAAAACGTTTCAAAATGTCAATTTTGTCCTTAACAGTTTAATCATTGCATTTTTTTCCATTGCTAAAATGCTTGACCGTCTGCAATAAAGTTTGAAATGCAGCTTGACAGAGAGAAAAATTCTACAGCTTACAACAGTCCAAGCACTTTGCTTACCGATAAGAAAAGAACTCAACGCTTTTCCTAAGCCCCCACCATTCTCAAAGGGAGGAAAAGCGGAGAGAAATCACCACCTGCAGAGCCGGCGCCAAGCACCGGGCGCCGCGCCTGAGGGACGGCCTTGCGGCAAATTTCTGCACGTGCCAACAAAAGGGACCCTCTTTGGGGTTTTGGGGATTCTCCCTTTGCTTTTACGTATATGTAGTTTGGATTTTTTGTTGAGAGAATGAAAAAAAATCGACAATGGTACACGAACGACGAAAGTGAAGTGATAAAGTGATAACAATAAACGAAGGAGCTGATTACAAAAACCGATTTTTTTAACATGTGTTAATATACAAGTGTTCGGGACTTCGCGATTCTGATAACATTAAACGGATGATAACATTATCCGCGATCACATTAAGCGGCACCTACTGTATATATATATATATATATATATATATATATATATATATACATATATATATATATATATATATATATAGATAGATAAATATATATATATATATATATATATATATATATATATATATATAGATAGATAAATATATATATATATATATATATATATATATATATATATATATATATATAGATAGATAGATAGATAAATATATATATATATATAGATAGATAAATATATATATATATATATATATATAGATATATATAGATATATATATATATATATATATATATATATATATATATATATATAGATAGATAGATAGATAAATATATATATATATATATTTATATATATAGATAGATAAATATATATATATATATATATTTATATATATAGATAGATAAATATATATATATATATATACATATAAAAATAAGTATATCACGAACGGAACTCCTATTTAAGTAAAGGAGAAAACAGAAACCTTACAGAGGATGTGGCGCTTAGCAGCTCTGCATCCAGAGTGGAATACAAGGATATAAACAAGAAGAAAAAATAAGCGAGAACAGGAGTGACCATATGATTTGCATAGAATGGCTGGGGTGGATTTCGACACCCCTTTCCCGCTTAAAGCAGCTTTTACGACCCGGGCAACGCTCACGGCACCAATGTAACTCAATGGTCAATCTCCCACATGTGCAAAGACAGAAGCACCCGAACGGACAAAAGAGCAAAGATGGAACCAAGCATGGAAGAGATACACCTTACTATCCAGCATGAAAACACAACATTTTATAAGGGAAAGTCGCACATGCGCGAAAAGACTTCAAGATGATAGGATCGCAGATATGAAAATATATATGATTAAGAATTCTCATTTAGAATCAAACAATGTACAATTTCTTTCTTTGAAAAAGGAATAGTAATAATGTTGTAAAAAATATCTAGGGTAATTTCTTTTTAATGCATCATTTATTATTTTATTACATTCATGAATGCAGTCTTTTTTAAAAGTACTGTAGTTTCTGTTTCTTCTGAAGTACCCGATAATAATATTTCTGAATATATTTTTAGTGAGGTTTGAATTCCAATCAATAATATTATTAATTTTGATATTGTATGAATTTCTCTTGTCGTGTATGGTTGTATAAATTCCATACTGTTGGTGCTTTCTTATTGACAAATCCAGGAAGTCTGTCGATCCATCCTCATTGATCGGGTTTTCAATTAAGTCCAATTCCCTTGGGTAGAATGCAAAATCTATGTCAAATCTATGTCAAATCTATGTCAAAATCTATATCCAATTCTACCCGAGAAGAAACAAGGATTCTGGGAGTTCTCAATTTCCGTTTTCAATCAAACATTTTAATGAAGAATTCGTATTGACATACACCGACAAAATCGTATCGAATTTTGCATTCACGTGTAAAAAATTCTATGTCGATACTTTAACACAATGCTATAAGGATTGTGCCATGTATACATTAATTCCTAGCAACGAATCAATCATCACTAATAGAATAAAAGCACTGTATAAAAGAATTGGTATGGATATTAAATCAGTAAAATTTCCATACTTGATCCTCATTCCCAAGTTACACAAAAAGCCAGTCAAGTTCCGTACTGTAACAGTGGGATGCGGATCATACCTGGAACATGCAAATAAAAAACTTCTGAAATTACTCCAATATGTTATGACTGATATTAAGAAGCAAAACTCCATAATGTTAAAAAACGGACAAGAATTGATAGACCGACTGAAATTTTGCCATAAAGATTTAAACTTCAGAAGCTACGATTTCAGGGATCTGTTTAATAACATCGATTTAACAAACCTACAAATGATCTTGAAAGAATTACATGAAGAGTATAATTTAAAACCATATATAACTCTCAGAAGATATTTGGATTTGATTGAGTTGGTTTTAAATGAAAACATACTATATGACGGTATGCATTTCTACAAACAGGTCAAAGGCATACCCATGGGTGGTGCATGCTCATCAATATTGGCGGATATTTATCTATCCAAATATGAAAGAGGAACCCATCTATTATCGGAAATACCTTATTTCCGTTATGTTGACGACGTGATATTAGGGGGTTATGCAAACACCCCTGACATAGATTTTGCATTCTACCCAAGGGAATTGGACTTAATTGAAAACCCGATCAATGAGGATGGATCGACAGACTTCCTGGATTTGTCAATAAGAAAGCACCAACAGTATGGAATTTATACAACCATACACGACAAGAGAAATTCATACAATATCAAAATTAATAATATTATTGATTGGAATTCAAACCTCACTAAAAATATATTCAGAAATATTATTATCGGGTACTTCAGAAGAAACAGAAACTACAGTACTTTTAAGAAAGACTGCATTCATGAATGTAATAAAATAATAAATGATGCATTAAAAAGAAATTACCCTAGATATTTTTTGCAACATTATTACTATTCCTTTTTCAAAGAAAGAAATTGTACATTGTTTGATTCTAAATGAGAATTCTTAATCATATATATTTTCATATCTGCGATCCTATCATCTTGAAGTCTTTTCGCGCATGTGCGACTTTCCCTTATAAAATGTTGTGTTTTCATGCTGGATAGTAAGGTGTATCTCTTCCATGCTTGGTTCCATCTTTGCTCTTTTGTCCGTTCGGGTGCTTCTGTCTTTGCACATGTGGGAGATTGACCATTGAGTTACATTGGTGCCGTGAGCGTTGCTCGGGTCGTAAAAGCTGCTTTAAGCGAGAAAGGGGTGTCGCAATCCACCCCAGCCATTCTATGCAAATCATATGGTCACTCCTGTTCTCGCTTATTTTTTCTTCTTGTTTATATCCTTATATATATATATATATATATATATATAGATAGATAGATAAATATATATATATATATATATATATATATATATATATATATATATATATATATATATATATATATATATATATATATATATAGATAGATAAATATATATATATATATATATATATAGATAGATAAATATATATATATATATATATATATAGATAGATAGATAAATATATATATATATATATATATAGATAGATAAATATATATATATATATATATCCATATATCTATATATATCTATATATATATATATATATATCATCGAATTTGGGACGGTGCTGTTCTTTTCTCTTATCGGCATTATGGCCGTGAATTTGCTTCTATGATGATGTTAATATTACTTGAATTGTATTTTTATTTTTTTATTTTTACATAATTCTAATTATTACATATTTCAAATAAATATATATATATATATATATCTATTCAGCAAATCTACAGTTCCATCATCAATTAAACAATATAAAAAAGACTATGTTATAACGTATACAGATAAAATTGTATCTAATTATACTTTTATATGTAAAAAATTCTATGTAAACACATTAAGTCAATGTTATCAAGGTAGCACAATGTATGCACCTCTGACAAGTAACGAAATGGTTCTGACTAAGAGAATAAAGGCACTTTACAAACGTATAGGCGTGGATTTAAAAACTGTTAAATTTCCATACCTCGTTCTTATTCCCAAATTACACAAGGATCCTGTGAAATTCCGAACAGTTACGATAGGATGTGGATCATACTTAGCACATGCAAATCTGAAACTCTTGGATATACTTAAACATGTTATGATTGATATAAAAAAACAAAGTAACATTATGATAAAAAACGGACAAGAAGTAATAAACCGGCTTAAATTTTGTCACAGGGATATATGCTTTAAAAGCTATGATTTTCGTGATTTATTTAATAATATAGATTTAACATAGTTGTATTTGATTTTAAACGAATTACGTAATGAATACTACTTGAAACGATTCATTACCTATCGAAGATATTTAGACCTTGTGGAATTGGTTTTAAAAGAAAATATTTTACATGACGGGAAGAATTTTTACAGACAAATTAGAGGTATACCCATGGGAGGATGCTGTTCATCTATGCTCGCGGATATATATTTATCAAAATACGAAAAGGGAACCCATATTTTATCCGAAATGCCTTACTTCCGTTATGTTGACGATGTGCTTTTGGGGTATTTTGAGCACACCCCAAACTTTGATTTCAGGTTTTATCCATGTGAATTGGAATTGATCGAGAATCAAGTAAAAGAAGACGGAGCGGTGGATTTTTTGGATTTGTCAATCAGAGAAAAACGGCAATATGGGATATACACAACACTACATGACAAACGAGATTCATACAAGATCAAGATTAACCCTATAAATGATTGGATTTCTAATCTCACAAAGAATGTTTTTAGAAATATCATTATCGGACATTTCAAAAGAAACCTTATGTATAACACATTCAAGAAGGACTGCATAAATAACAGCAAAAAATTGTAAGGGATGCCATAAAAAAGCATTATCCAGTCTAATTATTATAAATCCTTTTTCAAAGAAGACAAAGACATTGATTTATTCATATGAGATTTTGAACGTAGTTAAACGTATCTGCGATACTGCTATATAGTTATCTCAACACGCATGCGCGAATTGACTTACTAATACTGTGGAATCTGGGAACAGTAATCTATGGCGTCTATTATCCATTCCAGGTCTCCTTATTTGATTTTGTTACTGTTGAGGTGCTTTTGTCTTTGCACATATGGAGGACTGACCATTGTATTACATAGGTTCCGTGAGCGTTGCCCGGGCGGTAAAGCTGCTTTAAACGGGAAAGGGGTGTCGCAATCCTCCCCTACTATTTTATGAAAACATATGGTCACCCCCGTTCTATACTTTCCATTTGTATATCTTTGTATTCTACTTCGGAAATAGAGCAGCATTGCGCCTCTTCCTTGGTAGCGAAATGGTTTTTATATAACTCAAAATATGTGGAACCTTTCCTATTGAAATCCACTCATCGTTATATAAATATATATATATATATATATATATATATATATATATATATATATATATATAATTTTAATGTTCTACTTTCATCAAATTTTTTTTCATAAATTCTTTCTACTCCATCAAGAAGTCAAGTTGTCAGTTTCAGGGAACTACAATGCCCTTCTGTGAAGACGGGAATTCTTAGTCAAGAACTCAATTATTGAGCTAGTTCTAGCAATAGAGATTTTTTCCAGAACGATTGGATGGCATTATGTGAAACGGAGTGATGACAAAAATAGCTATGAAAAGGGTCAAAATTACAAAGTGTTTTGCTCACAAATAATGACTTACAATGTTCTGTGTTTATTTTTTCGATAAATAGTACTGAGAAAAGTATTTGCACCTAAGAATAAGTATTAAAATTGCATAGATATTATTAATATTTAGCATTATTATACATGGTACTGCAAAAGTAGCACATGTTTAATCTACCTAAGAATTAAAATTGCAGAGTTTTTATGTTAGCGTTTGCTAATATACCATATCAGGGAAATAGTATATCGTCTGCAGTTTTTAATACTGCAGACAATCATTTCAGACCTCTTTTTTTCCAACCGAATAGAATATACAAATATTTGCATTCCTACAGAGGGCGTGATATTTTTAGATATAACACTGTGATTCCTATTAAATGATATAAACGTATTTTCATCGATAACAACAATAAATCTTAAAAATATAAGATGATGTAAAGAAAAAAAATTAAAGTCAGGATTAGCATTGGGAAAATGAACACCATTTTACTTTAGCGTTGCTCTGTGTACAAAGTTATGTTCTATATTTAATAATTATATATATATATATATATATATATATATATATATATATATATAATTTTCTGCTCCATTAAGAAGTCAATGGTAATGCTAAACATGGCAATACAAAAGTAGCACACGTTAAATCCATCTATAAATTACAATTTTCGATGTTTTATGTTAGCTGGTACTAATATACCATATATGTTGTCCATAGTTTTTAATACCCCAGACAATAATTACAGACTTATTTTTATCAACCGAATAGGATGGCGTTTTCCTAGAATGAACTAATTTCTTATTTAGCAGCGATATATCTTTAACCATTCTTCTGAGAGTGTCACTGAAGAGTTTCGAAAGAGTTCATTAAAAAGTTTCAAAAGTGCAGTATCTATTTTGGACAATGTATCAAGAGTAAAATGGGAGCTCTGTCTTATTTCGCGTTGCCTATAGTAACAGATACAATTTCTTGAAATCGCCTTAGTAATACATATATTGGTGATATGTTAGTGATTTTGGATCAAGAAACTTTTTTCTTCCAAGAAACTTTAGTAAGAATATATATAAAAATATTGCTCCTAAATAAAAATTATTTTATCCTGAAAAATCACAAATTTATGCGATTGATGACATAGCAACTGACGATAATTTTTAGAGCATGTTAGTGCCCTAAGCAGAAAAATATTTACAATTTCAATTTCTATATTCAATACGTTATGTAATTTGATAATTTGATTTCTGCTAGATCGCCGATCCCGTTTTCGATCATCCATGTATACAGGGTGTTTGAAGAAAAATGAACAGTGATTTTTTAAAAAATGTAAAAAGTGAACATATATTTTATTTAAAGTGTTGGCTATAGACACATAGTTCCAACTGCGAAACATGCTTTAAGTGTGTTTGGGATTATGCGATAGTAATTTAAATAATGTGTAATTTTGTAAAAAAGTAATACAAATATATTATAACCCCCCCCCCGCACACACACACCACCACCAACAACAACGTTTAATTATAAAAATTAAATATAAATTATAAGCCAAACTATACGTGCCTGCTTCATTCAGTCAAATTAAAAATATTGGATATCAAAAAAACCAAGTATAGGATGAAATAAGTTATAAAACATTTTTACTTACACTACGATATCGTGGATGTTAGGTACGTTTGTACTCACCTCAATTCATGAATCCAGGGGTCACTCACATATTCATTTAATTCACAGAAATCGTTTAGTAGTATGGTTTTAAAACGATTTTGTAAGCAGTTTGTATTTGAAACTATTAGGAAAAGATATATTATGATGATTAAAAGTACTTTTAACCCTCAAATCAGTTAAAATAACAATAATTGAGATTTTGATGGTCTGTCAAATGTTTGCCTAACAAAATATATAGAAAATGTGATGTTCTTCATTTTTTAAATTTTTGGAAATCGGTTGCAGCTGACAGTAGGGGATCGGTTATAATCGACTTTAATGTAAGCGATTCAATCATCTCATATGGTTCTGATTTACGAGACAGCAACATTTAAAACCCTAATCGTGTAGCAACATTTAAAACCCTAATCGTGTAGCAACATTACTTAGATGCTCACTTACTTATAAACTGCCAATCGGCCAAATGGTGACATTACAGTTATAGTTGCATAAATACATTTTATTAAGTTTGAAAAGTTTTAAACTAATTACAACTGAAAATGATACATGATGCTCCCTTAATTTTGAATAAAAACTTTAATTAATGATAACTATGCAAATCTGGACATCCTGTAAAATCTAGTAGAACCTGTTTATAAAAATGCTGTAAACAAATGTTACAAAAAAAAACCATTCAATTTTCTTCGCAAAATATATCAGAATTTTAAAATGCTGATATTAGGTCTAAATTATAAATTTACTTTATATGTCATGTTAGGAAAAAATAGAGTATCAAAAATTTAATGTATACATAAGCTATATAAAGTTCTGAAAAATATTATAATATTTAGTTGTTTTATAGTGTTTAGTTGGTTAAGTTGTTTTAGTAGTTTAAGAGAATAAGCATTAGATGTTTTAATATAGATTTTAAATTTAAACAAAGATTACGTGAGACCAGATTTGAGAAAGATTTGGTGAGACAGTTTTGTGTTCTTTATTTATTAAGGCAGTGATGTTGGACAATGATAGCTGACGTAACAACGCCACTTTTTACTATACTTTGACCCGAGAGGTCAATTAGGCCATAAACCTAGTGGCTACATATAGCCACGAGAATGGTTAGAAACATTGACCAATTATGGAAGGTGTCCGATCGCATTGCCCTAAGGTCGGCCAATCAGAGCGATAAGGGGCGTTACAGACCGCAGGCAAAAGAGGCGACCGCAGGCAAAAGAGGCGGTATCCAGGTCTCAGATTCAAGAGACGGTATTCAGATCTCAGGTTTAAGAGGTGGTCTAGGTGATATTCAGAATAATTACTGGAACCGATTCACGACTTCTATAGCATATTTCACGACTTCTACGACAGATTTCACGATGACTTCGACGGCAATAGTGATTTTTCATAGAGAAATGCAGTAGAGAATCATTCCGCAAGTTTTGCAGAATGTTCCGTAGAAATTCCATAGAAATGTCCAATGTCTCGATATACAGAACGCCAACGGCACGTGCCAGATCAACTGCAGTACAATTAGCAGTACCACACCCTGAATTGATATCTGTACAAAATACTTTGATGTGAGAGTTGAGATCAATGTCCAAAGACAGACTTGAAGGTATGTGTATCTCAATTATTGTTGAAGGTCATCAATGCATTTGGGGCACTTTTAATTAAGTGGTTTCAAATTCTCTCTCTCCGTCGCAATTAATGAATAATTGTGTAATTAATTTATTAAGTAATCTATGTTGTTAATAAATGATTTTATTTTAAATTTAAAATGGTGGAATTAATTGTAGTATTATGTTAATAAATATTTTATTCCAGGATTCGCACTAAATATTAATAAGGTGGGTTAACGCGGTATTTCATGTTACAAAGCAATGTAATTAATTAAATTCACTGAACTAGAATAATAAATTTAAAATGTGCACAACAGATTTTAGAAATCATTCATAGCCCAAAACATAACAAGAAATAATATAAGAATGGAATCTGTTTCGACTTCAACATTAAAATTGAAATTCATATAAGAAAAACAACGAATGACATTTGTTTAAAATATCATTCTCTTCGCAGTCTGAAAGACACATATCTATACTTTCTTTGGAATGCGATATTGTCTTGCGTTCTATATTCGCTATTTCTATATAAAACATGGGAATAGAAAAAATAATGTAATAAAATACATATTTTTTGTTTCATTCCGGTCTCGTGAGAAATAAATCTTGTTAAAGTATTTTAAAGTATTCTTTTCAAGTCCTTTAAAATTTGAGTACAACTAAGACTTCTTAGTTTATATAGTCCCCAAAAGGAGGTTTTAAAAGGAAAAGTTTATATATATATATATATATATATATATATATATATAGTGCATAAAAAAGAAACTTAAAGAATGAGATTATAGATTTATTAACTTATTCATAATTTAGCAGGGCCGAAATTATCGTAACCTATTGATCGTTATAACAGTAAAAATTAAACACATTGCGTTATTTGCGCTATTGAAACCCACCATATTTCATCTTAGTGCGAGTTCCTGTAATAGAATATTATTTGCATAACACCACTCAATTAATTGCACTATTGTTAACTTAACAAATAAAGTCATTTATTCAAATTATTAAATTAAATTAGTTAATTATTAAATTCATTACAATAATTAGTAATATTATTTGCGGAGCAGCGAGCAAAACGTGAGAGAATTAGCCGTGTGAGAACAGGTGATATTTCTTATCGACATGATCTATGACCTGCTACAAAAGTTAATAAGCACATACCTGACCACAACGCTTGCCTCATTGTACATTGTTCTGGCACATTTGAAGTATTGTACTCGGACTCTGCTGTCATAGCAGAGAGATATATATCATCGTTTGCATATCAGAACTGTTTTGTGAACTATTTCTGGACTATCCTGTGGAACACACTCTTGAGACATCATCCTAGCATTCTGATCTGTGGTTGCAACTGTGGCTCTGTAGCACGTTTGATCTCAGCTCTTAATTGAAATTATCTAACTGCTCTCTCATTATATTCTCGTATCTGAATCTCTAGATCTCTCCAGCTATTACCATATCTTTTTGACTGAGGCCTGATACGCCTCTTTGGCTCTGATTGGCCGACCTTGGGCAATGCGCTCTGCCAACTTGCCATTGGTAACATCTTTAACAACTCTCCTGGCTTCACCTCAGCATTTCAGATTTTATGGTCTAGCTGACCTCTCGGGTCAAGGCAGCTGTAAACTGTCGTCCTTAAGTCTACAGCATTATTTGAGATTGCAGACCCTCATAAACCTTGCACATAACTGTCTCACCTAAATCTGGTGTGAAATCTATTACTGCACTTATTCTGGCAAAAATACTTTGTTTAGACATCAGTTCTATGAACTGAACTTGCAGCAAGGAATTACAGAGTTGCAAATGAGACAACTTTTTTCGAACATTTTTTGTGGTTTTTGTTTGTTTCTTTTTCCTCGGGGAGATGTGAGAGACCAGGAATTGAATTCACACCAAATTTAGGTGAGACAGTTTTATGTTAAATATTTATGAGCGTCTTAATGTTGGGCAATGCATCAGACGTAAATACGCCAGTATTATTACTGCTTGACCCGAGAAGTTAGATAGACCATAAAATCTGAGATGCTGAGGTGAAGCCAAGTGTGTGATTAAAGATGCTACTAATGGAAAGATGCCTGGGCGCATTGTTCAAGGTCGGCTAATCAGAGCCAAAGATGCGTGACAGACCTCAGGCGAAAAGTTTGGCAACATATGGAAAGTTCTATGAGATATTAGTGAGAATACAATGAGAGAGCAGTGAGCGAGGTTGAATTAAGAGCTGCAGAGCGAAAGTTTAGCAGAGCCTGAGTTCCAGTCAGAGATCAGAATGCCAGGACGATCTCTTAAGAATGTGTTCCACAGGGTAGTTCAAAAATAGTCCACAAAGGAGACCTGATATGCAAATGCTACGATAGCAGGATCCGAGTACAATACTTCAAGTGTACCATTACAATATACAGCGATGGAAGCGTTGAGGTCAATGACCAAAGACCAAATTGAAAGGTATGTTCTTATTAAAATTTGTAACAGGTCATAGATCATGTCAATAATAATTACCTGGTCTCATACGGCAAATCCCTCACTTTTTGCTAGCTCCTTTTCAAACAATATATACTAACTGCTGTAAAGAATGTAATAATTAAGTGAAATATTTTAATAAATTATTTTAATTTAAAGTTAACAATGGTGCAATTAATTGAGTTAGACTATGTTAATTAATATTTTATTACAAGAACTCGCACTGAAGATAAATAATGATGGGTTTTAATAGCGGCAAACAAAGCAATGTGTTTAATATTAAATGTTATAACGATCGATGAGTTACGACAATTACGGCCATGTTAATTAATGACCAACTTTAAGTGATTTTTTTTGTTTTACAACACGATATATATATATATATATATATATATATATATATATATATATATATATATATATATATATATATATATATATATATATATGTGTGTGTGTGTGTGTGTATGTGTGTGTGTGTGCCACCATTATCCCAATTTCATGAATAATGATTTTGGACACGTTGTCACAGACGATCTCGACACGCTGAAAGGCAATGAAATAAAATGTTACCTAGATCTAAAATGCTAACGTAAAATATATTATTATGAAAGACATTGACCAATTTGTGGTAAAGATGGCGATCAAATATAGTTTGCATATAGAGGCTTTCATAGTAAATGAAAATAAAGTGTTATAAACGGTTTTTTAAGGTTCTATCGGGGCATTACGGAAAATGTCCAATCATCAATTTTTTTGGAAAATAAATTTAAAAGTTTTCAGAGGAGTTTCATTATAACATACGTTGACAAAGTAAACGCTAACTACGCATTTACTTGCATGGATTTATACAAGCGATTGATGGGGGAATGCCAGACACGATTAGAAATAGAGAATGGTATTGGGGATATTTATAAAACTATTGGATATAATGTTAATAATATTTGTTTCCCTATTTGACATTAATTCCAAAGCTTCAGATGTATCCGGCAAAGTTTAGGCCCATTACCATAGGCTTTAAATTGTATATTACTATTGCTAATAACTTACTTCTAAGTACTTTAAAAGCAGTAGTTGCAAAAATAAAGGCTAAATGTGCTTATTTTATTTATAAAAGCCGAGAAGCTATCTAGAAAATAAATGTTTTTCCAAACAGATTATTGTTTAAAAGTTTTGATTTTAGTGACTTGTTTAGTAACATCATTCAAACTGCGACACACACATTTTAATGTTATTTTAATTTTCCTATTATGTGCTTAACCATCGCTTAAACTGTTTTGTGGACACTGATCTGCATGTATGTGACAGAGAATCATTTTGATTATTAGTTAAACCGGAGGTGGGTAAATGGTTATATTCAATGAAAATATGTTTAAAGATAGTTTCAAGGTTAATTATTGGTAAGCGATATTTAGGAGGGTGATGTAAATATACCTCCTAAGGACATGGATAAGGCGTAGTTTTGGCTTTCCACCAATTGTTTTTCAGTCTTTGGATCTCTTCTTTAAGCATTTTTCTGAATTATTTGCAGTAATCCAGAGAATAATTTCTTTAAGTGCCGCATTGTTTGAGTCCAGTCATGATAACCCTTATATGTTATGAATTTCCTCGTCTGTTCTTGTGTTCAAATAAGCATAAAAATATTATATTTATTTTTTATCATAATTAAACTAAAAATATAAGTCTTGTCAATCCTGCAAATATAGAACCACTATTCTCAGTTCATGCATCACATAAAATGTTTGGAAAATATTTTTTGATTTTCTCTTTCATGAGTATTCCAAATAAAATCAATATTTTCTTTAATATTTGAACAAATATTACAGAATTCGCACACATCACAGAACATAAAAAAATAATAGAAACTCGAAATTTCTGCTTTGTCTCAAACATTGAAATTGAAATACACTGATAAGAACAACGAACAGCAGCTGTTAAAAATAACATTCACTTCGCCTTTTGAAAGACACATATCTATACATTCTTTGAAATTTTCTATTCTTTCATGTTCTGTATTTGCCATTCACTTTACATTTCTATATCCAGCGTAGGAAAATTATTTCGTGTTTTCTTCCTGTATCGTGAGAAATAAATCATATTGAAGTAATGTTTCCAAGTATTTTTAAACTTCAGCATGCCTAAGATACCATTTTAATAAAAATCCTGTACACAAGTTTTACGGATATAAATTTTTCTTTTGTAGAAATTTGTAATTTTTACGTAGTTTAATCATATTTATTAAGAGCATGTTTGTTTGTTCAAAAATCAGACTGAATAGTTTCAAGTAACTTTAAGGACATATTTCAGAATTAAGTTAACACAGATCAATTTTCTTCACAAATAGCGTAATAAAGAATAAACGTGTTTCAAAAATGTTATTTCCTTCTTACCTGCCAACATTCAACATTTGTATGCCGAATGAAAATATTTTAAATAAAAGTACTTCAATATATCAGTTCTGATACCACCTAGTATCATAGAAATATACGAAAATATTTAAAGAATATAATAAAGAAAATATAAGATAAAAGAGAAATATACGAACTAATTCAAAGAAAATAAAATAAATTAAGAACATCAAAAGTAATAGAGAAGACAGATCATTAAATTTGGTAATGACATACCTCAGAAAAATATGTGGTTATGCATTTATATTTAACTAATATGTTTGAATTTTATTATATATATATATATATATATATATATATATATATATATATATATATATGTCTTTACTAAATACAGAAATAAAACAGCCTTGTAAAAGTTTTCGTTTAGGAAGCCACACATTTTTAATTGTGTTATTTTATACTTTTTGTAGCATTTTCTGTAATACACACATTTTCTGGCAAACTAATGATATTTAAACAAAGTGTCATCACATCCGTGACCAAATATATCCTCGTTTCACGGATTTAATGCATGCCACATATAATTTAATGCATGCTATAGCGTTAAAAATTCTAGCCTCTTTATATACTTTTCTTGGGCTCTGTTAAAGTTTTTATCGAAATATATTGAAACATTAGAGTTGATTTTCTTGCGTTATTTTCTTTCTATCTAGGCTTCAACGCTAGAAACACCATAATATATATGTGAATTTAAATTTACACAAAAACTTGATGTAACCTCTCAAAATTAACACCGACAAGGAAACGCCGTGGCAGACGACACATATAATATCCAGTCGTAAGTTTTAGTCGGTTGTTTCTACTGATACTATTTTAAACAGACTTTGAAATGTAGAATCAGTCGTTAAACTTTCTTTTTAATTATATGATTAGTCCTTATATAAATTATGATTAGTCCTTCTTTCTGAAAAAGTTGTTTTGTGATAGAGCTCGTAGAGAAAAAACAACTTTTTCTATAACGATATAATCAAAGAAAGTGATACTACTGACATTGGTCACTCCCAAAACAACCTCATCATGTACAAAGAAAAATGAAAATAATACTCTATTTTCGTAACAGCCCATTTTACTATATTTAAACAGTTTTTGTACGCTTTTAAAGTTACATTCGTAGACCAACACAGATAATTAAAATTTTCATTGAATTAATTTCATTTATAAAAGGAATAGGGGAGGTTATTTACTTTGAAAATGACTAAATACTATATAACATTTATACAGGTATTTCAAAAGTCCGTATAAAATTTAAAAATGCATTAAAAATCGAAAAATCATCGATCGCATTGAGGTACGGTTTGTATCATAAGTATTGCCCGGAAGGGGTTTTTTATTTCACGTGAAAAAATTGTGTAGTTTAAAAAATCACCTATAGGTGGCGCTTTCCCGAACGCATCTTCCAAAAGTATGCAAATGAGTCTGTTATAAAAGATCTGAAGTACTCTGTAGATTCTTCATTTGATTCATTAGTAAACGGCGCAAAGAAGAAGTTTTTGCGAGAATGTTAACTGTGATCGAGAAAGCCTTGTTAGTGAAGCTGTATTACGTGAGGGGCGAAATCAGCATAGGATGCTTTGCGAAAATTATGATTTAGGAAAAATCTAAAGGAAGGAAAATGTCCTATTACCTGTTCAGGGTTACTTAGGTTGTCACATGATTTGACAAGTACAGTAAGTCATTTCAATTGTCTTTCCAATGCGTTCAGCGTCACCTACAGGGGATTTTTATACTACAAAAAAATTTTATGTAAAAAAAAAAAAATAAACGTTCAGCGTCACCTACAGGGGATTTTTTATACTACAAAAAAATTTTATGTAAAAAAAAAAATAATAAATAACAGTCCTAGCATTATTTGTGGTACAAACTGTACTCCAATGCGATGATTTTTCAATTTTTAATGATTTTTTAAATTTTATACGGATTTTTGAAAGGTCCTGTATTTGGCGTAGTAGAAAAATAAGACTTAACATTTTAAACAAAGGAAAATAGAATTCTTAAAACTGTATGTTTAAATGCAAACGTACATTTTTGTTCCAAATAGTTTTCAATGTTTCAGCTAGTTTTTTTCTAGAAACAAATGTTATATTTCTTAAATATAATGAAAAAGTTAGTCTTTCAAACAATCTAGAAATAGAAACATTTTGCGAATGTTTATATTTCTAGATTTTGCTTATATTTTTCGAGTTTCTTTCGTGCAAATCTCTATATATTTATATATAAAATTGAAAGTTCTTTGGTTTATTCCTCAGTTTGTATGTCTGTCTTATCGCGTATTCAAATCCCCAGTTTGTGGCGAATTCTTTTCACATTTGTTATGATTATTCTCTGTTTCACAGCATTATGTTTCGAGTTTCTGATACCGGGAATTGTAGAGATATTGATATAAAATGCGAAATTAAACCTTCCATAGAAATAGTATTATACAGATGCTTATATTCCTAAATTTTATTTGAAGAAAATTATACCATATTGCCTAACAAGGAAATTAAAAGTATTATCATGTCAAAAATCGTAACTCGAGTTTTCGACGGATCTTCACGTTTCGAGACCTCTAGATTACGGATAAACTATGTTTAGCGTGGCGAGTATGTGTGTGTGTGTGTGTGTGTGTGCAATGTATGTATTCACTCTATCTCAAAACCTAATTGACCAAATTTGGTAGATAAGTCAAATGTCGGTTACGCTGGTGCTGATTAGGATTTTTGTACCAGTCGGGAAAAATGACCTGCATTTTCTTCGAAATGGCTCTCATATATTCTATGTATCTACTCTAACTGATACTAATTGACCAAATTTAACGAAATTTGGTAGATAAGTAACTTATGGATTACTCTGGTGCTGATTAAATCTTGGTATGATTCGGAAAAAAATAATATTTTTCTTACAAAATGACCAGCAAAATCGTCAAAACCTAAAAAAAAAGATTATGTTTACTCTTACGAGTTAATTAAATGCCTGTGTTGCATGTAATTTTTACCGATGGAATGACTAATCAGACCTACCCCATTTTTCTTGCATTAGTCATTCTTGAGATGTTTTAGTTTTTCGCATTTTTGCTACGCCGAATTTGAGAATAAGTCCAATTACCTTAGAAAACGAAATCTGATCTAAAAACGCAAATTCAGGGCATTTACCATTATTTATGCATGTTATTTAGTGCAATGAATTAACTAAATTTAATGAATTATTAATGAAATAAAGAGAGAGTGTATTTGAGTTTACAGAGAAAATCATGTGCTGCTTAGCAGATTTTTTTCATTCAGTTTTATTCATTTACACTCATATTTGGCGAAATTCCGTGTTTACGACTGTTGATATTAAGTGTAGTATATCGCAAATTTCGTCCTTTCATTGTCAGGAATCTTTATTTTTAGCCGTTTTTGTCCTAATTTAATTACGTGCACTAAAAAAAAGTACTTAGATAAAATTATTTACGGGATATATACCAAGAGAAACAAATGGTTTTATAAAATGTTGCTTTTAGTCCTAGATTAGTAAAGTATAATCTATATAAATAAAGATGAAAATCTGTCTGTCTGTCTGTGTCTGTTTGTCCCATCATCACGGGAGAACGGCTGAACCGAATTTGATGAAATTTTGTGGGTAGCCTAGAAATAGCCCAACTTAAAATTTAGTCCGTGTTTTCAGTTTTTACGACCAGTGGTTCTCGAGATATTAGTAAAAAACGAAATTTTCGTTTGTCTCATCATCACGGGAAAACGGCTGAACCGAAGTTAATGAAATTTTGTGGATAGCCTTGCAATAGCCCTCCATAAATTTTGTCTAAGTTTCGAGTTTCTAAGACCAGGGGTTGTCGAGATATTAATGAAAAACGGAACTTTTTCTTAGGAGATCTACTCTCTAACTCCGTGGTTTATCCAAACGGAAAGGATGAAAATCGTTTGTTTAAAACACCAAAATGAAATAAAACTTTATTTCCGAGTTTGATGCGGGATTTTTGCATTAATTAGTCACTTTAGGAAAGCATGATTTGTTTGAAACATGAATTTAAATGGAAAAATCTACCTCCATGGTTCATCTTTCACAAATTTTTACTCAACGATGAAAAGTATAAAGAAATCAAAATGGCTATTTAATTTCACATTTTATGAGGAAGATTCAATCTTATATCATGTTGTTCGGCAATGGAATGAAATTAAATGTGTTGGTAATATTTATTATTATTTTTTCCCTTTGTATAATAAATAAATGGATGTAAAAATATATTTTATAAATGAACGGTTTGATTGATATTTTAATTATATATATTGCGGACTGCGTACATCCCTTTCATTTATTTAAGCAAAGAGGTTTCAAGCTCATATATTGTGTTTAGTTAACAAACTCATATATTGTGTTTACCCAATAAATTCATTTAGCCGACTGTTGAAGCAGACAAAGAGTAGAACGGCTGTATGCATCTTCTAATACAATTTTAGTGTTTTCATTTAGTATATACAAACGGGATCAGGATATTTTGTTCTTCAGATCAGCAAATTCAGAGCTACGAATTTAGCAGAATATCTCTAAATAACTTGGTAACTTTTCTTAAACTTTATCAAATTAGTGGAAATGTCTCCAAATTGATAAAAATGGCCCAAATCAATGAAATTAAATTTGTTTTTTTCGAATAGAGTACTGAAATGATGTTTCTGTAGCATTTGTCCGTCAGTCCATCTATCCTACTTAGTAACACATTTCAGGAATTTTTTTAATATCATCAAATTGGTAAAAATATTTTTAAATCCATAAAAATATCATGAAATTGATAAAATAGGGCTTAATAAATGAAATTAATTGTGTTTTGTTAGGGGATAGTATTGTGATGATGTTTCGTCAATTTGTCACAAAATGGGACTATCAGTTCTACAGTCCCACTTGGCGATAAATTTGTCAATTTTTTATGTTATCGCTAAATTGACGAAAATGTCGCCAAACCTTCCATAGAGATTGCATTATTCAGATGATATGATTTCTATCAATTTATTTGAAGCAAATGATATCATGTCGCTTAGCATCGGACCCAATATGTTATGCGGCATACGATTTTTATTAAATCTTTTCCGATTTGAATAATAAAAATATGTATATAAAATAAATTTCATTGACATTGCATTTTTGACTGGATAATATCAATTACGGTCTTCAGATTTAAACATCATTATTATTGGTATTTTCGGGGACTGTTGATTCAGGGATTATTGGTATTTTCAAGTTATTATGCAATTGTTTTATTATGACAAAAATTGTTGAAACTCATATATAGTACGTTGTACGAGTAATCTTCTACAAATGCATGGGTATATCTCCTAATCTACGAGAATATAAGTAGTACAGGTATATTGGCATATATTTTGATATATATTGGCATGTATTGGAATCAATTACGACCTTCTGGTACAAAGATTACGGGGATTATAGATATTTTCAATTTATTACGTCATCTCTTTTATTTCGGCAAATATTTTTGAGACTGATATTGTAATACGGGTGATCTTCTACTAACACACTGGCATATTTTCTTATCTGCAACAATATAAGTAGTACGGGGTTGCATATATTGATTCAATTTCTTTTTTTTTTTGTAAATTTGTTTACAAAAGGGGCCAGGATGCTTTATTCGTCAGATCTGCCCGTGAAGATAATTTTGCATAGTGAGAACAGATATTCTTAAAATTTTCTTTAGGAGCAATAAATTTAATATTTTAACAGAATTTGCACATGATTGCGAATTATAAGTTTCTTTATATTATATACTCCGTACGAAGAACGGGTATGCTGCTAGTCATAAAATAATATTGTTTTTAAATCGTCTATAATATTTCTAATCTTAGAACGAGTTACGGAGTCATTCCTCTGAAAATGAGTTTTTAAATCTGAGATTTGTTTACCAAGAAATTAGATTCGCAAAAAAATGACACCATAATTGAAACTTTGAACAGCCATTAATTTTGAAAATGTCTATTGAAATATGGTAAGTTATTGGAAATGCAATTAAAAATTAACGGTTTTATAAATATTTTGGATTAGGTTGTATCAGTTACGACCTTGAGATATAAAACTATAGGAATTATTCTTATTTTTAATGTTTTAAGGACATCTGCTTTAATTTAGCAAATACTTTTCATATTCATATATTTTCTATTGTGTTTTAAGAATTGCTGTAACACTTTACGAAATGGTAAAGTTCTATTATGCATCGTTTTCATTTTGGCATATATTGACCAAAACTTCAAGATTTGCCTGTGAGAATAATTTTGCAAAGTGAGATATTCTTTTGTTTCATCTTAGATGAATAAAATAAAATTGTTATTAGCATTCTTTTAAAAAACAATATCATATAGAAGACCAGAATTTGCATATTTTTAATCACGAACAGCGATCTGATAAATTCGTTTATAAGACAAAATGGAGAGAAATGCAGTAGCAACTGTCTAAAAGCAGCAATGCTGTTAAAATAAGCAAGGTTCTAGTGGATAATTTTTTAAAATCTGGTTTTCTAGAAAATCTGGTTTTAGAAAAGACTGGTTCAGAAATACAATATGTCTAAAAATCATACTATAAACCTGAGTGCAGCATCCTGTAAGTACTGGAACTAATCTACTGATTACTGTTTAATAAAGCAGTGTAATCATAATTTTAATCTGCGTTGTTCTGAGATCAACCGTGTTTTCATTTGTAGCAAAAATTATAGAATTTCCAGTTTCAATATTTAATAATTTTGCAAATATAAATTTAAAAATGTATTTTAAGGATAGAATTTATTAAAATATTTAAAAGTTTTCAAAGAAAACTTTAAAAAAAAACTACAAAATCTAAACTTTTAAAGAAAACTTCCTACTTTTAAGTAAGAAAATTCGTTCTAGAAAGTTATTTTAGTAAGTAAAATCATAGTTATAAAGTATTTAACTAACATTATGGTTCAGTTTAAATACAAATTTAAAATATGTGATGTATGACATTGTTTCTGCCTAAATTCACAGTCTGTTGTGTTAGTTATTTCAATTGAGAAATATAACCAAAATGTTTGTCAGAAAACTTAATTAATAATTCTCCATATATTTAAATCGTTGTCTCAAAATGCCTCACATAGTGGAGAATCTTTTGGCACTGGAAGACAAAAAAAGTATATATTTTAATTATATACGACATTTGAAGTGGATTATACTCTTACTTAAATGCAGAAGGACTTTATGTATTTGAGGTAATTGTCTGGTTAATCATTATAAAATTATTATAAATTATTATAAGAATTTTTAAAATTTATTTATAAAAATCAATAACTGTAAAGAGTTCCAAGACACGCCACTCTCCCCTATACTAAATGTTATCACCAAAATATAATATGTTAAAAATTCGACAAATATTCGACATTTGAAAAGCAAAAATGGTTTAAAAGCATGTCGAGGTATAATTTTGTTTCCAAAATTTTCCGATATTTTCAATTCTAAAACTTGCATTTTAAGTATCCACACATTTCTCCCGCTTGCCATTCTTTGTGTTTCACTGTTTGAAAAGTTTTACTAAACCTTACAGACACAAAAAGTAGTACTTGCGTTTTGTTTGTATTTTGGGGGAAATTGGAATCATTTGGCAGGAAATAAGAGTAGAACGTTTTTATCTTCCTGTTTGCATCACAGATTTTAAAGGCTCATTTTTTAAAGTACCTGTGTGTTTTCGTAGGAATTTACCCGTCTAAGTGTTATTTTTAAGCATTTGAAAGCGAATTGTATGTTTAAAGATTACATGTATATATTTAGCGTTTATTGCGAGACCAGGAGGCACCATATGCAGTTTTTGATGTTTACGACAAAACAAAGCGCCATCTTTTAGTCACCGTTTTATAACAGTCTTGACCAGGAAAGTTATGAGTCCAACAGTCATACAAATTGCAGTTGTGGTTCGGGCAGAATACCCTAGAGCCAAGATGTAAACCAAGTTTCATTGGAAACTGAAAGAGTCTACAATGCAAAGATACGATATCACACTGAGGAGGATCCAAGGAAAGCAAGGAGGGCGTATCTGAACCTCAGGCCAAATGATGCGACGGCAAGGAGGAAAGACAACGAATACAATCCAGTGGTTATTCAAGAGTTGAAGATATAGTCGTATTTTCAGCAGTGTTATTCAAAATGAGTCACTATTCATTTGAGTGTTGAGAATGTAATAGAAAAATACAAAGTCTAATTCTAAATGTCAAAAACAGCATCGAAATAACCGAAAGTCATGCTGGGCAACAGACCCGAAATAAGAGGTATGTTCCAGTCTTCATGTATGATAGTCAATTTTTGATATCAATTATTGAATAAGATTCAAAGGACATGGTCTCACACGTTGCTTTTCTCCTCCTTACGCGTGTATCGGAGCGTGTTCGGGGTCCATGTAATTTTAATCCGAATAATATAGAGGTGTGAATAAATGATAATTTATTTTATAGGTTAAAATATAAATTTTAACGTGTAGTGTTTTGGTTTAATGATTATGTTAAGGAACTCGGGCAAAGACAGAATGGTGGGTTTTGCTGCCATGATAGCAATGCACAAATGTGGCGATTCACCACCACTTAAATAACAATTTAATCCACAAAATGTATTTATATGAAGTAAACCCAATTCAATGTTTTTTCGCCACATTCATATTTAGGATTTTCAGAATAAAAGTTTATTAAGGGAATATATCTGTTGAATAGCCAAATTCAGTTAGCGATATGCAGGTAAAAAGAGATTGTAGGTTATAAACGGTTTTATATGAACAGATCCCTCTATTTGTCTTAAAAGTCCGAACAAAAGTGGAATGCTAGTGCAAGAACATATCGGGTTGTGTCGGACACATTGTGGTAAAATGTCTTACAATAAATATATGACCTTACGATAAAACTTTGCATTAATCAATTCTGCCATTAGCTAAGCTTTAACATCTGACATCATACAGTATGTTTCACAAATCATTTTCGATAAATAATAAATACATCAACAAATAATAAATACTGGTGTATAATAAATAATACTGATTTACAATAAATAATAAAAATTGCATTTAGTTACAGTACAATAATTATTCCTTTTGATTGACATATGTTTCTCATTATGTGTACAGAAGAATTAGTATTTTATGAAGATGAGTTAGTAAGGAATTTCCTAAATCCCCCAATAAATCATATTATCGTATGCACTCAAGTAGAAACTCAAGTAGTTTAACTCAAGTAGTTTATTAAAGCCTGTTCTAACTTACTCGTTTCGTAAATATTGACATTTTAATACTACATAGCATAAAAACTATATATCTAATTAAGTTATCGTTCTGTTCATAAATGTAATAAAATGTAAAGGCATTTGAATTATCATGGTCAGTTCTTAATATAATTTTAAAAACAATTTATGGAAAGTGTGCAATATAAATCTCAGAACATCGTTAAATTTCAAAAGTAACTTAGACATTGAACACGCAATTGCTCAAAAGTAAATGCAGATCAATTGTTCAAAATATGTAAGGTTTAAAATAAGTCATAAAATATTTCATGTATGTGCGAAATATATAAAATCTGTATTTCCCTAAAAACGCACATTTTTGTTTTAGAACACTTTCCACACTTTCCGTCTTAGAATTTTTTCTTATTATGTGTCAATGCATGTCTCTTTTTTCTATTCTGTCTGCTTGACTGTTTCTTAGAAGTTTCTTTCCCTCATCAGACGTAAAAATTTAGTACTGGTATCTTGCTTTTGTGGTATTGGAAATTGAAATATTTCGTCAAAGAATAAATATAGCAGGTTTTTCTTTCATCATTTGCAATTTAAGTTTTAACAAATCAGCTTTTATATATAAAAAAAATGCATATTTATTTGTTGTGACAGAAGTATTTATCAAATATCAGGAATAATATTTTTGAAAATACAAATGATGACTGAAGCAATAGGTAAGTTACTGAAATTAAGTATATGTATGCTAACAGCGTCGTTTTCAGAGATATTATAATTGCCTTTACACTCCCTTGTATATTATCAGTGGAATATTAATGTTTCACACAAATATTATGGAATATTAATGTGATTATTATTCCACATAATTAATAATATAACACATCAGTGGAATATTAATGTGTCATACCCAAATTAATGAAAAATTGTCATCAATTTTTTATGGTGTTCATATTGTAAAGCATAATTTAGCACTGTAACCTCCTGTATTAGTCAAAAACTCCGTATTCTAAGATCTCGGCTACGTTTATATGAGCAACCTCTAGAAAATTACTTCTAGATAATACATATTTATTCAAATCTGCGATGTGTTAACATTTTTTAAATGTATGTATCGAAGTCCAGATCAATCATCAAAAGTAGCAATTAAATGCTTAACGAATTCGATAACAAAGTAATAGTAATAACAAATCACAAAACAAAGTAGAATTCACGATACATTGAACGTTTAAGCGTCGAGAATATCACACAAAATTGAAGTAATCACCGTATAACAGGGATTCTTAAACCTTTCCTTGATCGAAAATTAACTCCTGGACTTAACTATGCGACTCATAAATCAATTATGCTGTAAAACAGCAATTATGTAGTAACAAGTAAAATAATACGTCATACATTTAATGTACATTGTAATATTTATAATAAGGCATATTATTAGGTTATTTTAACTTGTTCATGTAAATTTATTCTCCAATATAGCATAATTTTGTAATAAGTAAGGAATTGTTATGATTATCATAAAGTAAAAGTAACATTTAAAAAAATATAACTTATGCTTAATTACAACAAAAATATTTAATAATTATAAATAATTATATTGAATAAAGTAAATATTAGAGAAAAGTATCTATATTTTTTCAATGAGGTCCTTGGTCTTATTCGAGAGTTAAGAGCTCGTTAATCTGCGATGGTTTCTTTGAAATGCTGCATCTCAAGTCATGGTCTGGTGGTAGTCTGTTTTTAATCTTAGTTTTAACGCCAGGAAGCTAGGAAAATCTAGTTTCACATAAATATGTAGTCTATAACGGTAGTAATGCGTTCGTAACTTCATTCATTAGAATAGGTTTTTCTGTTTTCAATTTGTTCCAAAACGTAAATATTAGAGAATAAAGTAAATATTAGAGAAAAGTATCTATATTTTTTCAATGAGGTCCTTGGTCTTATTCGAGAGTTAAGAGCTCGTTAATCTGCGATGGTTTCTTTGAAATGCTGCATCTCAAGTCATGGTCTGGTGGTAGTCTGTTTTTAATCTTAGTTTTAACGCCAGGAAGCTAGGAAAATCTAGTTTCACATAAATATGTAGTCTATAACGGTAGTAATGCGTTCGTAACTTCATTCATTAGAATAGGTTTTTCTGTTTTCAATTTGTTCCAAAACGATAATAGAAATTCCATTCGAAAACTGTGACCCAAAAGTAAATCAACGTTGATTAAGTATTTTTTAAAAGAAACATCGGTAACTAGTTATCAATTTGTTCTTCAAACATATTTTTTATATTTTTCTCACTGTATAGCAAGTACCAGGATAGAAAATGAAAGGAAATTCAATTATCCTTAAATGCGCATATTTTTATCGGTAATTACAAGAATCGTATTGCTTTCCATATTTGATCTCTTTAAAAGATACGCTACTATTCAATTTAACTACAGTATCATAATGTGAACGAGTAAGTAAATTCGATCTTGACGTAATATATTTTGCAATTAGAAAGTTGTGCGGAATAATGTTATTCACTCTGTTAAAATGTGCAAAGTAAATTAGGTATGTCAATTTAACTAATAAATACTTATTAATTATTTACGGTTTACGTACTTATGTATTTATGCATACGTACTTATAAATATTTGTACTTTAAAGAATATCTATGCAACATGTATACGTAGGCACGGTTTAAAGAATATATTTATGTTTTGCATAATTTTTTAATAACATTTTACGAAAAATTTCAAACTGATATTTCAGATTTCCTTTGATTATGAATTTTTTCAATTGGCACTCACCTATAATGTATTATGTGACATCAATCAAAGATATATTTCCCCCAAAATATGCACATATACGATTTTCAATTTAGGCGTAAAGTATTCTGTATTAGCAAAAATAAGGCGCATTTTGCTTTCTCTATAATGCATACATAACATGCATATAAGGAAAGTTTTGGAAACACTTCAGAGCACCGGGAAATACAAATTAACTATTTTAGTATCGCATTTGCGCCTATGTGCTTTTATGTGCTCCATCCGTGCAATGCATTTATTCTCTCTTGCGGAAAAACTGTCCAGAAGGCTTTCGTGAAATCTAGCAGTTAAACAAGTCATGGGTAACTCGTGTTAATTAGAGGACCTAACGGCAAAATAAAAACTAAAACTGCTGTCCTTTTATACTCGTTAAAAGTGAAATTGCAACACCATGAAGGAATGAACGTATCCATATGCAAATCACAGTACCGGTAGTAGATATAGTTATATGCAAATGATTAAGTTTTCATACGTATCGGGCCATATGGCACCCAGTCTTGGGTGATGAAGACCAGCAAACCGCACGTTCCGTAAATACTATCAGTGCCAATTTGAAGCAGCCGAACTTTCATAAAAGTGAAGAAGCGATGCTCAAAGACGTCAGTGAGCTGTATATCAACAATTAATGGTTGAGAAACAAGGCCGTATCCTGGAGCTGAGTGACGTGGGTTTGTCGATGCATGCAATCGTCAAGCATGTTGGGTACGGCGTGAGTACAATCCAGTGATGTGTGGCACGATGGACGCAAGAACATCAGAAAACGCGTCGAAGAGAGGGTGTGGATAGGACAAGCTTACGATAGAGCTCTTTGACCGGCTGATTCACCGATTATGTTTTACTAAAAAAATTATGTATTATTGAGGCCCGTTCTCAATGGCAATTGCCATCCGAAACAGCCTGCCACCATCAACGGTTTCACCTGCGTGCACTCAAACCATTTTGAAGTACAGCTGCACGCACAGCGGTCAGTCACTGGGGTGCCATTAAGCATTCGACGCAGGGATGCACATTTGGTGACGTCGTCGTCGCAACTGGATAATGAATGGCATCGGGTATTGTGTACGGGTGAATCTCGCTTCTGCTTGTGGAGGAATGACAGCCGTGAACGGGTGTGAAGGTTCTCCGAGGAACGTCACTTGCCATCTCATATCACCGAGTTTTACACTTGTCCCATACCGGGCATGGACGGGGCCTCCTCTTGAGAGAGGGCCGTGGCAGTCAAATTAGTGACGTCACGAAAAGTGATTCACGGTTGGCGAAACGATCCCGTTCGCTCAGTTTGCGAATTTAAAGCTAGTTTTTAAAAATATTTTAGTACTTTTTTTTTCTTTCTCACGGAGAGCGGAGGAGAAGAGACCCCGTTTAAACTCGCAAACTGAGCGAACGGGATCATTTCGCCAACCGTGGATCGTTTTCCATCACTAATTTGACTGCCACGGCCCTCTTTCGAGCGGATGCCCCGGCATGAGGAGGGATCATGTTCGATCAGTGAACAGCTTTGGTGCCCATTACAGGTAATGTGACAGCGGACCGGTATGCCACACAAAATTGTGATGCCTGTGGTTCGGCCACTGGTGCAGGCCGTCCCCGTCACGGTGATCCAGCAAAATAATGCCACACCGCACATCGCACGGTGAACTCTCAACAGCCTCAACGGAATTCAATTTCTTTCTTGTTTGCTCTCATTGGACGCCATCTGAACTGGGGACCACCCGTACATACCATCGACGAATTGCATAACACAGTGGAAGCTGCTTGGTTAGAATTACCTCAGACATCCAATAATAGCTTCATCGACAGTATGCCTCGCCGTTTAGCGACCTGTATAGCTGCCCGTGGGAGCCACATTTTTATCTGCATAAACAGGTTTCATTTGCATATCTTTGTTTGCTCTTTTAATCATTGGAATATGAATCTCTCTTCTACCGGCACTGTGATTTGCATTTGAATACGAACATTCCTTCATGGTGATGCAATTTCACTTTAGGCGAGTGAAAGATGTTTGTCAAATATCGAAAAATGAAGAAAAATACCAATTTAATTGTCGTGGGAATACAGATGACGGCAATTAATGTAATTTCTTAATAACAGAAGTTGATGGGTTAAGCTGCTTTAATTGTAAAACATAATGCTTTTAGTTAAGATCGAAAAATATAACAGCCGAACTAGAGAAAGGCAATAATGTATAAGATTAGCTCTTGCATTTCCTTTTTCTATTTTGTCGACTTTTTAAAATTATTATTATTATTAGTAGTAGTAGTAGTATTTATATTTTGCCTTTAAAACAGGCTGATGCATTTATTAACTTTTAAAGCTGTCTCTTATGGAGAATTATCACTACAGAATAACTTCGACTGAATTTCGACAGAATAATTCAATGGATGTTTGTTAATTGTGACAGCAAAACAAATAAAGCCACTCACTTAACTACAACAAATCGTTCCAAGTATAGATTAGTTTGCACTACCATTTTAGTAATTTAGTAACTGAAGGACATTATATGTTTTATTTAATTACAAATACGAGTACACATTTATCTACGATCATTTTATGCAAAAAAAGTAAATTTATGAACACAGAAAATAAAAGATAGAAATATTTGTATCTGTAGGCAAAACCGTGTTCTCGTCACATCAGATTTTATTCTTTTCCAGCTGTGAATATTTATTTCGGTGTTCCTACAATTTTCTTCGTTTCTCATTCACTGCTCTTGGTTGTAATTTTGGAAGGTTTACTCAACATCGGACGTAAAAAGTTGTGTTTGCACCCTGCTTTTGTTATCTTAAAAATTGAAATCTTTCAGCGGTAATAAAACTGAAGTTTTCTTTTTACCGTTTTCGTTAGTTTTCGTTCTTATTCTTATTATTATTATTTTGCAGATTCAGCTACTTTTTCTATAAATAACTTTCGGCGTTGTTTTCGAAACATAAATGGTAAGGTTCGGTTTTTTTTTTGTATTATTATACAAGTATATTCGAGACTAGAAACAATCAAAGAATGTTTATCATGTTTATTGTTGTTTTAGAAGTTAAGTTGGAGAGTTTATTTTTACATTCCTCCCTGGATAAATAATTATTTTCGTGCATTAGATATTTTAGTAAGTTTGGGGAGAACCCTGCTGTCCCAAACGGGACTCGAGCCCAAGATCTTAGTATTGACTAGTTAAAGCTCTACTTTTGGGTTACTAGAACGAAATTGCAAGCTGTTATTGTCGAAACATTCTTCACCCTCTAATACCAGATTGGCGTGCAACTGACTACCTCCTGCTACTTTTACTCCAGTTTAGCCTTCTGATGTTCTTTTTATCCTGCAGGTTATCTTTTTGCGTGTTCGTGTTCCTCCCGTATTGAAATCGGCGCTCAATACGCTCCGTGCTAGTAGTACTAAAGCGACTTTTAGATCTCCGATAGCTTTGCATTAACCTACAGGGTTGATTTGATCGGGCGCCATTGTAAGTAACCTTCTCACATTTGTAGTAACTGCCTCAATCGGTAATCTAACCATGGATCTTCGCACTGACCAGCTGACTTTCTACCGTTGAGCTACTGGGTCTGAATTGCAAGTTCTTATCCCGAAGTCGGCTCTGCCAATTTAATATTCTCTACCTGTGGTCAGCAACTCATCGATCGTAAAAGCGATTTCCGTGATTCGCTAAAATGTATTTATAAATGCATATTTTTATGTACCGACTTACAACAGTTGGATAATCTTTTTCGTGGGTCTTAATATTTTTGTAGGAAATTGTTTAAAAATAAAGAATGCTGATATGAAACTCTAGCTGCGCAAACCGAGTAAATTGAATACACCTTTAGTGTTAACTACTATAGTTAACATTTTACTCTTTTTTAACATAACATTTATTTCATTAAACTTTATCTGAATTTAACTGATTTCAGCAGTTTCTTTAACATTTAATTACTATTTTATATCGCAATTTTGGTTAAAAATATTCTTTAAATGAAAACTAATATGCTCATTTCGTAATTGTGCTTAGGTTAATACCATTATTGCCATTATGTTTCTAATATAAACTGTTTTAAATAATACTGAAAAGAACAGGTTGAACATAGTTATTTTTTTCAATTTACGCCATGAAATTTTTATATTAGGCATTTACAAAATATACTAATTACAAAAATACATCATATACATTTTCAGTTAGATTAAACCTAATAAGTCGACATACAGCTCTATAGAAGGTTAAAAATTGTTTTACATAGGCTTACAGTTAATATTGTGAATTTTATAGTGGAGGCTCATACCACACATCGGATGACATCTTTTGAAATCAACAGGCTTGTTATGTAACACATTTAATTTATTTAGTTGCGTTGTTATTTGGTACTATAAATTTTAATGGGTTTTCTTGAAGGAAATTTAGTTTATAATATTCTGTATCTCTGGTTTGCCTGATTTATCTGTTACCCATTGATTTTTCGAGAGTAGACCACCAATGGGCAAAATCGAATTGACGTCACTTGAAGGATCAGAACTCTTCATTTCTTTGACACATTGTCTTAATTAGTACGAACCCATATATGATGTTTTGAGAAAATAAATCCAATGTTTCTCTAATTATAGAACTAATCTGTCCAATCATAATCGCTTAAAATGTTGTTAAATCAAATCTTTCAATTTTAATGGCCGTTTATTCATGTTTTTTACACGTAAGGGGGAAATTTTGAAAATTATTGCATAAACCTGTGGTAAATATAGTCCTGTTTGACCGTCAGTACTATACGGTTTACTTTTATGCATTGATAATCTTTATTGCATACCTGTTTTTGGCATTGATAAGGTATTAAGAATAAGATAAAATGAATGCATAAACAACATTACTGAAAATGTATTCAAGAGCATAAAAATTATACACATTTATTTATGGGGGTGGACTGGGCTTTCAGGGTATTAGCCAGCATCAGTAAACGTGTTTAACAATCCTCAGTAGTCTTAAGTATGGAATAGCTAATAACCCATCGGAGTACTTTCCCTATACATTATATTACAGGGAAAGTGAATCGTTTGAAAGTTTTAATATATTTATTCTCCTAAACACCGATCTGTGAAAACCCGAAATAAAAATGACTTTATATCAGAACACGAAATGGTAAGCTATTTAAAAAGCTACACTTTTTATAGCATTCTTTGTTAAAGGAATTTTTCCCTTCGTAACGCAGACCGGAAATGATAAATCGATGATATGCCTTTTAAACTCTAGAATGCTACTAGTGTTTCTGCAATATCGAAATATTCCGTTTTCTAAAGCTTTATTTTGAATTATTTTCTTCCATGGTCAACGAACTTTGGCTTTTACTAGAGATAAAAATATCTGATGTGGACATCATATGTATTTGCTACAATGCTGCAAAAATTTAATTATTTCATAATCAGATAATTGAGTACAAGATTCACGGCAAATGTGTTTATAATTAAATCACAGTTTTAAATTTGGCGTTTTTAGTGACGTAGTGAAGTCCTTTAGGTGGTTTAAAATTAACTTATATTTTATACAAATGTATCTTAATAATAATGTAGTATAAAATAATTGCACCCAGATATGCAATGTGCTTATCACTTAAATTAATGGTTAGCATTGTAAACATGCTTACAAACTAAAAGATGCATAAAATTGCAAGTTTAGTTTAAAGTAAGGCACAACAAACAGCTCTAAAATTACTCATGAAAGAGGAACCTAAAAGAATAGTATTTAATAAACACCAGAAATAGAAAAAAAGTTTTTGGAGATATAAATTTACTTTTCCAAATAGTTATACAATTTCCTATTTTCAATGATAATATTCTGAAAATGAAGACCCATTATTTTCTTCAAACGTTATTTATTCTCCCAAATGGCTTAAATGGCGTACTTTCTTTTATCAGTGTTAAGACGGACTAACTGCTAGTGGCAAAAACATGTTGCCATACAATTTGCGATACATGTTTCTTTGAAACATCTACTTCTCATGATTTGTGACAGATAGAGCCAAAATGACGGTTAATTTAGAATCAACATCAATTTCCACAGGAAAATGAACGGGTTTAGGGGGTGTAAGGATATCCACTTCTGTTTCTTTTTTTTATTTACTATTAAAAAATGTTCATTTTATTTGAAACATTCATTTATCAAGATCGGCTATAGATAGCTTTTAGATGACAGTTGATATGGATTCAGCATCATATTATAAAGGGTGTAGGGTTGTTTATTCGGAATTTCCACATCCTTTTCTTTCCATTCCAAGTTAAAAAAATTATTGGCACATATATCTTTCTGAATTGGTTATAAATAGGACTTGTATAATAGCATATGCATTCAGAATCAAATTTTGCAGGGATAAAAGGGGCAATGGTTTCCACTTCCGACTCTGCAGATGTCGCTTCTGATTTAAATATTTAAATTTTCTTCATAAATATATATCTCAGGATCAGCTATATTGATAATGATTAATATGGATTCAGCATGGAATAATTCAGAAAAATGGAAAGACATCACTCACTTTATTCACTTTCTGTTCAAAAAGTTCCCTGAAACATCTACTTCTCAGAATTTGACGCAGTTTGAGCTTAGATGATGACTTATATGGATTCAACATCGAATTTCAAAGATAGTTAGATGGTGGGTAGGAGGATTAATAATTTTTTTCATTTCAAGGTTTGGAAATGTCATTTCCGGATTTTCCGGTAATTCGTGTGACCGTACGAAATAAGTATGCAAAGTAGAAAGATAATTTTTAACAGTTCCGTCAAAAGTCAATTTTACACACAATTTGCCACCATATGAAGCCTTATTCATGAATTCCTTGTTTCATATTGCATCAGTAATTATTCAACTTTCGATGATTTATATTGTGATTTAATACATGTATTTTATAAAATATATTTGGGAGTTAAAATATATGATATTTAATTACACAAGAATATGATATTGTCTTACTACTAACCAGGAATACTATTAAAGGATTGCTCGAGTTGCATGTTACAAAAATAACAAATTTATGTGAACGCTTACTTTAATCGCTTCACATCAGCGAGAGTTATCGACAAAAATGCTGAGAATACAATGATGTATTCCTCTGTTGCATATCTCAGGCAATAAAACATTCCCCGTTTTACTGCTGATATTGACAGTAAGATTTTGTCCATATTTCGATGCTCCATTTTATGCTTTTAAATACTTTTATCTACTCAAATTCTCCAAAATCAAGGGTTTCTTCAACTCCAATAAGCCCATTCTTCTAACTAATAGTTTATATGTATGTAGTCCATCAGAATGGGTTCGTAGCCTATCAATCACCCTACATTGCTCAAGACAGTGATTAACTACAATGCATAGTAGCAATTCATAATGACCAATGAACGAAAGGAAATTAATATTTTCTGGAATGCATGCAAGTATCCGTATGTCTGGCGAATTTTTGATTGTACGTTGTTAATGAATTTAACTGTATTTTCAATATACATATATGTATGGATGATATACACTTAAGATCTTTTAATAATTAGGTATATGGATACGAATCTCTTGTGAGCATTTTAAATACTATACATAGAAATGCTTCGAATTTTTATATTTACCGCATACACTTTTCTGCATATTGTAACATACACAATAAAGTAGCTTATTAACAAAAATCGGAGATTTATGCTTAAAGATCACAAAAAATCTACAGATTTTTTGAAGATGTCAATTCCTGCTTCAAAATATCTGTACAATTATTCTATTATCATCACAATTATCCTAAACATTACAAAAACATTAATTAGATAATCACTGCAGATATGTTAATTATGGTATGTGTTAATATTACAATATCTCAAGTTCATTTTATACAAATTTTAAAATAAATGCTAACATTAACATTTAATTTCTCCCAGAAACTTCCATCAACATCTGCTGGATAGCATACAAAATATTAATTTTTATAACTGTTGAAATTTTAGTTAATGTGCTTAGTTAGAAGTGTGCTTTTATTTCTATATAAATGCGTTGATTTATATATTTGTGAGATATTTCCATTTCCAACAATCATCTTTCAAGTTCGGACGTGAAATATGTCTGCTAATCAATGACTCTGAAATATTATGACAACCCTATATATAGTGCACACTTTTTCAGATAAATTTGATTTTTCTGGAATTGGTCATTTTGCATAACATCATACTGATTCGTTTAATTCCATATGGGGACGCGGCAGTCCAGTGGTTAGCTCGTGGAGATTGCACTCAGACAACCACAGTCCGATTTTCGCTACTACCCAAACTGTCGCCGTGTTAACGCGGAGTACGATCACGTTAAATATTTGGTCCTTAAGTCCTTCCGAGAGGTTGTTGGTATGGGATGAAGGGTGCCGTCCCTGTGGATACCTCCTCCACTGTGTTCCGGTCTAAATTGGATGGCACTTCCCGGCCATACAAACAGATACCTTACACGTTCGGGTAAGTCGGAAGGAAGAACGGGGGTTGCAGAAGAATTCCATATGGAATATTTTCACCAAATAAATTTAAATGTAGGTTGCAATATTTTATCAATATTTACAATATTTCCCAAATTTTTATCAATCCCCCAAATTAATACTTATCACTTTCTGCTTTCGTATTTCTTTTAAAAGTTTTTTTTTTCACATATCAGAAATGTTTCCAATTTCATTTTGACAAAAGAAGATATATATTTCTAAACGTATGAACCGGTATTTTTCTGAAACTTAAACATTTTATAAAAAAGAAACGGTCTTGCATCGTTTTATCTAGAATAGTGTTATGTTATCGTCAGTTTCCTGGGAGAAGTTACTAAAGTCTGGTATAAGCCAATTGACGTAAGAGGTTGAAAGATTAAATTGGTTCTCGTTCTGTACATTTACGAAAGGCCTATTGGGCATACACTGTTTCAGTAAAGAGTTAATTTCGCCAAATTGTTTGATATTGCGTTTTGAGCTATTTGACTTAAAATAAAAGATCGAACATTCAGTTGTGATTTTTATCAATGTATTTATTTTTGTAAGACAAATGCGGGTTGTTTTTATTCCGGAACTTTATGCATTTTTTGTCGTTAGTTAAATAGTATACACGTGTGGATCAAATATTTAAATGCAATATATGTTTCGATTATTGCTTATATAATAGTTTACACTAATGTCACGCATAGCCATTATACGTCTCCGTTTTCTTGAATGAATATAGGTGCCTGGTTTGTATTAGAGAACAATTATAATATCTATTACCGAGCAGTTTATGGTTTAGACCAAACAAATTAAAGATTCCAAAACTTTGACTCATATTCTTAGATAAACACGTAACATCGTCAGAATATTTGTGAACTTATTAGAGCTAACAATATGCAAATACATTTAGTATAGTAGGAATGAAATAATTTTAAATATGCTGAAACTTTGAAGATGGTTATATTTATTAGCAAAATTAGCATAACATATATTCGAACTTTTATGTTAAAATCTCATACTTCCAGTGTATATGGCGAGAACTCGCTGCGAAAGACTTCTAGAAAAGTTAACGATAATTTATGTTATCTAGATGTGGTCATACTACTAAGACATTATTTTATGGAAGATTTGCGTGTGGAAACAGCACTTAATGTATGATAGCTACTAAGAGTAATTATCATCCTACCATCAACGAGTAGTTATCATAAACTCGTCCAATCATCTAGCAGTAGTTACTGAAAACCCGCCCAAAATTAGACTGGCAAATGTAAAAATCGTGTTTCCATATCATAAATGCACATATTATAGTCCTATTGGGACTTAACAGAAAAAGTATTGGGTTTCTATTTCAGATCATAGCCAGCATGGTTTGTCTCACTTGCGAGAGCTCTACCACGGAATAGACAGAAAGTGCAGTGGCACAACAGTATTTGCTATCGCCACAATTTTGTAAAACTATAAAAATACATTAAAACTTAATCTTACCAAACAGTGAGTTTCGATTTTCTGAGTTATGACTTTATAAGACCTACTGTATTGAAAATTACGATGCTCTAGTGCACCAATGGGGTCGAATCATGTTTTGACCTTTAACCACCAAATGTAGACAGTGCTCAATGGGCGGTAGAAACCATAGGGCACGTACCTGATAGTAAGGATTTTCTGATATACCGATTCAATGTGCCCATACTTCGCGGATATGGGAAATTTTAGGCTGCGAAGAAAATTAAAATCGAGTCTTGTTCGTGCAATCTTCTAGCAATAACCACTGCGCTATCCCGGCCACTTGTGACCAAACAACTTTTGTTGCTAGAATCGCTATTAACCACAGCTTGCTGCTGACCACATCATACAGGGTGATTAAAAAGTTGGACCAAACTTTACGAGATGGTAGTAAGCACTAAACTAAGCATTTTTTGACTTTATCGGGCGGGAATTGAAACTTACTCTTTGAGAATCGGCTTAAAAGCGTCATTCGGGTTGTTATTTTCTGGTGTAAGAGAACCATGTATGCAGATTTCATCTGGGGCAGAAGAAGTTCCCTTATCAAATTTTCGTAACACCTTATAAGTTTGCAGCTCCAACTTTTGAGAGGCCGATCGCCCGATCTGCCGTTTCTTGACTTCTTTTTGTGGGGATACCTCAAGAGTCTAATCTATGACACTCTCCTTGAATTTAAAGGGGAACTCGTAGCCAGAATTTGTCAGATTGCCAGCGAAGGATACATTTCGTAAGGAATAATCTAAATAAAACTGATCCCTAACTACGCAGCTCTAGAAAAGATGAACATAGAACGTGCGCACCATTCTTTATCTGGACATAATACCGAATTTCCTCAATAGGACTTAAATTCTTTAGAAATACTTTAGTAGCCAACACTTCAACCACAAATCTATGAATCGAAGATATGTAAAGAGGGCGAAACTAGTTAAATAATTCTGTTTATGCTCCACTGAAAGCATCATTCCAAGATTGATTTGCATTTCTTTTGATATGAACATACTATTTGCTTAAAAAACTCAGAAACTAGCTAATTGCTCCGAAATTTGAGTCTTTGCGTGCCAATTTCTATTATTAGGTGAATTAATATTTTAAGCATTAATTCATGAAAATGAATAAAATAAGGTATTGAGATAAAAGTGATTTGCAAAATAAAAAACAAAATCTGATGGTGGCAACACATGATTCTACCTATAGACTCAGATTCGCTTTTTCTTTATTTCTTTAATAATGTAATAATTTTCTTTAATAATTGATTAAATTGAGTTTAATAATGCAAAATAACACGCACAATTATTTAAAATTACGCTGAATTTACATTATTGATTCAATTTTTGTTTTCATTTGGTCACTCGGCGTATTTTCAAAGGCGTCGTAGCAAAAATAAGAAACAACTAAAATAACATGAAAACGGCGGCTTGTCCTAGAGTAATGAGGTTCGTAAATTTTTTTTCATTGTTAACAAATACGTGTAAAACAAGCATTTAATTGATACACTGAGAATATGCAGTTATTATTTTAGATTTTCATGATTTTTGCGGGCCATTTCGCTGAAAAAGGCAGGTTCTTTTATCTCGAATCTTACTAAAATCTGATCAATACCAAGATAACCGACAAGTCAAGTGACTTACAAAATTTGTTGGATTAGTTTTGAGTCAGAGTAAATACATGCATTACACAGACAAACGCACACACACAGGCGTAGCTTTTTCGTGTTCTAGAGGTACCAAAAGGAGTAGATTCGTCGAAAACGCGAGTTGTGATTTTCGACACGATTTCCATACTTTCCCTATACAATACTATGTATTGTAGGGGAAGTAAAAATAGCCCACACTAGTGAAGACTCACCATAATCATTGGAATGTTTTCCATGTCGCAATACATTTACCTTAAAAATAAACGCATTTTATGAAAAATAAAAAAGCACAAATGTTTTGAAATATAATACAATCTAGAAACGCTTTGAAAAATATGAACTCTTATTTCTTTTAAGCTGAAACATTACAATGAAAAACCCACTGAAGCCGTTTGTATCTGAACTGGTTTCCGGTCTCCCTAGTACCTCGGGAGAACTTACCAAATTCTTCTGACTAAGCCAATTGGCATAAGAGGTTGAAAGATTAAATTGAGTCGTGTTCAAAACCTTCCCAAATGACCTGTATGGTACACCCTATTCCCGTAAGGAGTTCATCTGAAAAAAAGAAGGTTTTACATTCCAACATAAACTAGTGACGTGAAAAGAAAATGATATATTTTTACTTGTGATGAGTTAGAATTTCAATAGTTTACTCCTCATTGCAATAGTAAACAGAGCATATGTATAATCAGAGTTTAGAAGCTTTTAAAATTACAAAATTCAAGCCCGGTTATGTACCTAATCATCCTCGAGTTTCGACCAAACCCAAAAAAAATTGGTACTTTCTAATTTCGCAAATTACATACATATGTAGCTTGTATTTATGCATAGAGTACTTCAGCGTAGTTTTAAATTTGTCAATAGGCTCATAATGTGCTTTAAACAATGGCAGTCATCTTATTTTTCTGTGTCTATCGATGAATTACAAAAAATACGTATCCACTATATGTCGTATGTATATGCACAGGATTTGTTAATTTTCATAATGTTATAAAATACTCATACAAAACGAAAGTATTTCGGGAGAACTCACCAAATTCTTCTGAGTAAGCCAAATGGCGTAAGAGGTTGAAATATTAAATTGAGTCTCTTTCAAAACTTTTCCAAATGACCTATATGGCACACCGTATTCCCGTAAAGAGTTCATATGAAATAAAATGTTTTACATTAAAACATGAACTATTGGCGTGAAAAGAAAATGATATACTTTCGCTTGGGATGAGTTCCATATATTTCCTTCTAAAATAGATTGTGGTGATATCTGAAAATGTCTAAATCCATAGTAAGCGCTTTTGAGTTGCACTTGGACGACCCAAGTTCGATTCCCGGCTATATATGAACTGTCTCCGTGTTCACGTTGAGCACGGACACACTAAATATATTCCGGCCGTCCAAATAGCTGCTCTTAGTCCCCTGGACGAGTCGGACGGTCTGGGTCTTCTACACTAAATATATGGGTCCGTAAGTTCCCTATGAGAGGTTGGTGAGAGGGGAAGGTATGGCACCTGTGGATGTCGCCTCCACTTAGTTCCAGTCTAAATTGCGGGGCACTTCCTGGTCATTTAAATAGATGCCTTACACCTTCGGGTACGTCAGACGGTCTGGGTTGAAGAAGTAAACACCTATAAAATATACCTGTATTGGCAGCCAATGTAGACTCAATATTGTACCAATATGAGAATGTGGATATTTCGACTGCATTGGATCAATATTCGCTGGAAATTTATAGCCAATATTGGCATGTCAATATATAGACACTATTTAGTAAATATTGGCAGCCAATATATTCAAAATACCGTATATATTTCCAATGTAAATATAATATTAGATGAATATTGTAATGATAATATCTGGCCAATATTGAAGACAAATGCATCTGCAATATTAGCATTCTAATGGAAATATTTCTAATTAAACATCAAGATATATAATATTGGCATGTCACCTGGGACTATATTAATCAAACTTAAAAAATATATGTAAATCGTATCTAAACGCATAATGTATTACAAATTAAATTATTTAAGCAAGCGAAAATCGGATCAATTATATACTAAACAAAATCTGATGTGGGCAACACATAACTTTCCTTATATAATGAAATGGATTTACTACTTTTACAGTTAAAAATATATTATTCTTATAGTAGATACTTATATTCTTTATATTGACTATATTGACTATAAGATATTGACTTTTCTTCAATTAGTCGTCATTTTCATTGATTTAACGTCATTTTCATCAATTTGGAGAGATTTTCGTTAATTTGGCAACATTTAAAAAATCGCCAAGTTGGCGATATTCCGCTAAAATTGTCGCCAAAATCTCGCCAAGTGTTATGGACGGAGAAATAAGATATTCTTATACCAGATAAATGACTATTGGTGTTCAAACACAAAAGTATTACTCAATGTATCTTTTCTCATGAATGGAACGAGCTAGATCCACGAAAATGATGTCACCCAATTTATCGCAGGATATCACATATGAAAAGTGAACATGTTTCTCAATAATTAATATATTTTTTTAATTTATGGGATTTTTTGATAAATTTATTTGGAAAATGTGCAATATCTCGAGAACGGATCGTGCTAGCATTCTAAAATTTATGTCAATCGTTTTCTAAGGAAAATTTACATAAGAAATGTCTATTTGCGTAAGTTTATTAAAGGTTTTAATTTTTTGATGATTTTTTCAAAATTTCACTCGAAAATGTAGGGAGGTTCTGAACATTCGATTGCGTTTAAGAACAATAAGCTTTCAGTATTCACGGATTGTGATTTTTGTATCAAATTTCATTCGAATCGCTCCATTCGTTCGTGAGATATCGCCCCCACCCCCACACACACTTCAAAACAGACATCACTTCCAAAATGTTTGATTCGTGGTCAGGGATGCTTGAAACGTGCTCTCCCGTCGAAAATTCGAATTCGAATTTTCGATCCCGTCACAATACTTTCCTTATACATTAATACAATATACATAAAGTAATATATACAGTTTCAGGCTTCAAAAGCGGAGTCTGATAATTCTAAACTTTTCAAAATGAGCAGTAATGTATGTACTATTTTCTTTTCAAAATTTAATATTGTAGCTTCAACTGCTTATTTTAAAATAAATGACAGAAATGTCACTTAATCTCTTTTTTTCCAGGAAAAAATTGTGCTGATCTTTTAAAATTTTTGTATTAATAGTCGTCCGAAATACGAACACAATATGAAACATGACGAAATACAGTATCTATTGCCACATTTAAGTACATGAAGCTCAAATAAGATTAGAGAGACAAATAAATGTGTATTATATCATTTTGGAGAGCTGCTTTTTTATTAAATAAGAAAATGATTTTGATCTGGAGTTCGAGTTTCCAAAACTTTCTATATTTTTTTCGAAAATATTCGCTTAGAAAAATTACCTGCAATAGATTTGATAACGTTACCACTTAATAAGTTTGCAATCGCGCTGTGAATCATATGAAATAGAAGTGTGTGCAAGTTAGAATTTCAATAGTGTTAGCAGTAAACATATGCTATATATGATCAGAGTTTAGAAACTTTTAAAAATACAAAATCTAAGCCCGGTTGTGTGCCTAATCACCCTTGAGTTTCCACCAAACCGAATAAAAATTGATACGTTCTAATTTAGCAAATTACATACATATGTACCTTGTATTTTTGCATACAGTAATTCAGAGTAATTTTAAATTTATCAATAGACTCACAATGTGCTTTAAACAATGACAGCCATCTTATTTTTATGTGTCTGTCAATGAAGTAAAAAAATACATATTCACTATATGGTGTATGTATGTGCACATGATTTACTAATTTTCATAAAGTTATAAAATACTCATACAAAAAGAAAGTAAAAGGCGTATTGTAGTCAGGTAACATTTTCATTGCATTTGTATGAAGTCCTTAGTTGTTCTGTTCCGAGTGCTTATTATATTTTAATAATATTATACTGCGCCAGTGCGGGTTGTTGTTGTTGAGACCCAGACCGTCCGACCTACGAGAAAGGTGTAAGGTAAGTGTTTGGACGGTCGCGAAGTGCCACCCAATTTAGACCGGAACCCAGTAGTGGAGGCATCTACAGGGACCGTACCCTCCTTCCCCTACCATCAACATCCCGGAAGGACTTACGGACCCACATGTTTAACGTGATCGTACTCCGCATGAACACGGCAGCAGTTGTGGCAGCGTGCAAATCCAGCTCGCAAACCACGGGGCTACCGCGCCCGAAATGTGTCAACAGTGCGCGTTATTCCCAGGTGGTCACCCACTCAAGCACTAACCACTCCCGATGCTGCTTGACTTCGGTGATCTAAAGACAACCGGTGTTTTCAGCACGATAGGGCCGTTGGCAGCACTGCTAGTGCGGGAGAAAATTTACTCATGATGTAAATTGCGAACGTATCTTAAACTTTTAATTTAATTGGCATAAATTGTAGAATATTTTTATTAAAATATGGTTAAAATATTAAATACATATTTTTTCTTAATTATATAATAAGCAATAGTTATTAAATATCATTCATTTTAATTAGAACTATTAACGGTTTGGGTAAATGCTTACGTAGCGTAGCAGTAGTATTTGAAAAATATTGAGTATCAAGATAATGTTAAGTTTCTGCTATTGCATGATTAGACTAGAATGTAACTCTGGTGTGACATTATCATATGAAAATAAATATTTTGAGATAACTTTACTATAATGCTAATAACAGTTTAAAAGTTCTAAGATCTCTAGTGGGATCTGTCTAACTCGACTAACATTTTTTAGCTGCTAGAAAGCTTGTTTTCCAGCATTTTAAAATTTAGAATAGAACAAAATTGCATAATTTGTTCATGAGAAAATGGTATTTATTCTTTTAAAAATGCGACTAATTATAGCTATTAGACAAACCAGATTAATTACTATGAATAAAGCTGCGTAAGTAAACATAACAAAAACTATTAATTCTCTTAATACGTATCAGCGGGTTTCATTGGCAGAACACACACACACACACACATTTTATTTTACTATTTAAAAACTATATATAGAGTATATCATTATAACTCTATATAGAGTATGACGTTATGTTATATAGCAAATTCTGTTGCCTAACTGTAACCACCGTAATTTGAATTACGGTGACAACTGTGTAAAAATACTGATAGTTCAATCATGTTAAACAAGGTAAGAACAAAATTACCAAGGCTTCACTTCTCATCCTTCAGTGTACAACGCCGCAATAACATAGTCACGACTTGGGAATTAATAACCGAATCAAAAATAGTGTTTGGATGATACTTTCCTAAAGCTTATGTTGTACATTATAATTTTCATAAAAGTTCAAACACCAATTTTATAAAGGCATGCAAATAGTCAATTAGGAAACCTTTGACCAGCCATCGGCAATAGTTTCATAGTTAATCAAAAAATAATATATGATAAAAAGACTTAAAAAGCAAAATTCCTTTCAGCAATGATTGTTTTAAGCAAATTTCCAAATATATACTTATATCTTTCTATAGCTAAATACTATTCTATCTAAATACTTCTATCTTTCTATAGTTATACTTTTCCACCGTCGTAGAAACTTTATAGATCTGGATAAATGCACTGTCAAATAGCTTTCGTCTCATATGAGAAAGCTTAATTTGAGTGATAAAGTGATCAAATGGTCACCATATCACCTATATTTGACCACGCTATATTTAGCGATCATGTAGCGATCGAAAGCTGTACTCTCTGAAGTAGAACACGAATTACTCTACTACTGACTAAAAAGCATTTCATTTCTCCTATTTGTTAATTTACAGTGTCATGAGCTGATAACCGTTACAGCCAATTTAGCTGGTCTAGAGGGCCTTTAGTTTTGCACCTCTAAAAAGAGGCGCAAAACATATGAGAATAGCTGTCCACAATTCTACTCAGTAAGTTTTAAGGTATTGTCAAATTACAAAAGTTTATGATCGTTACGATGGCGAAGCATATCTGATCATTTTCGAAAATTCTATAAGAGCTGTCATCTATTGAATCGATTGCTTATACCGGATTCAAATTAGCGAAATTCATTTCTTGCAACAAATGTAACACAAAAATGTCCAGTTATCTAAAACAAAGTCATAGCTTCTGTAATATTAAATATTAAACAAATTCCAATGAACCGTGACCTTTATAATCTGGAAATAGTCCTTCCAGATATTTATAATTGGTAATTAGATTTTTCATCGTCGTAATGACAAAATTTAGAAAATCGTCAGATATTTTCAGCTTGAAAATGTAGTACGAAAGATATAAATGCTTATTCGAAAAAATAACTTTGTTTTTTAACTTTGCATTTAATATAAATTTACCATTTTTAATTGACCTCAAAAATACAAATATATCATTAGAATTTAGCTAATGAACCGCTTGATACTAGTCACATATTTATCCATACAATATAAATGCTTAACTAAATTCTTAACTTTTAACTAAGTAACATCCGCTTTTAAATACTTATATACAAAAGTTGTACATCGAATGAGTAATTCAGTATCATTTTCGTGATTGTAAAGCCCAATAAGTATAATATATTTTATACACTTAGCTTCTGTTGAATATTACACTATTGTTATAACAATATATAATATTTGAAGTAACCGTTAAATTCAATTCTGCAATATTAATAACTGTTATTATAAACAATATGTATATTAAAACGATTAACAAACCTCCGTCTGAAGTTGAAGAAAATGTACATCTACTTGTCGATAAGTATCCATTTCAAATTGCTAATCCAGTAACAACGAGAATTGACAGTAAAATTCCGTAGTCCATATTTCAGTAAACAGTTAAAGTTTAATATTACAATCTCCACCTTATACAGTTATTCACAATATCAATGAAATTAATTACACCATGTAAATAAGCACGATGAATGCGTTTAGCGTCAGTCAAATATTTTTCCTTCGACCTCTGACTTGCAACGTTTGTCGAACAGCAAAATTTCGTTCAAGGTCAGTATCTCAATCTGTCCTTCAACTGCAGGATTCTAGTTGAAGTAAAAGATATCTTTCTTGGCGACTTATCTCTGTATTATTGTCTAATGTATGGGACAGTAAACTTCGAAGTTTAAAAGACGGTGGGTATCTTACGTAACGCTGTTTTAGTAACCGTCCTTACAACAGACCGTAGATCCAATAGAAAAAATCTGACGTGGGCAGCACATAACTTTCCCTGCAGATTCAAATTCATTTGGTTTTTTATTTCTTTAAGAACTCTTTAAATTGAGTTTAATTGCACAAATTACACTAAATTTGCATTTTTAATTCAATTTCTGCTTTTATTTGGTAATTGGACATTTTTCCAAAGGCGGCATAAAAAATGCGAAAAATCTCAAATATCTCGAGAACGGTTAGTCCTAGAAATATAGAGTTGTTCTTATTCTTTTCCTCGTCAAAAATTACGAATAAAACAAGCATTTAATTGATACATATGAGCATGCTTAATCTTTGTTTAGATATTGGCGATTCCAATACTTTCCCTATACATTACCATGTATTGCAGGGAAAGTAAAAATCTGATGTGGGCAGCACATGACTTTCCCTGCAGACTTAAATTCATATTTTCTTTATTTCTTTAATAATTCATTTGATTGAGTTTAATTACACCAAATAACTCTACATTTGCATTTTTAATTCAATTTTTGTTTTTCATTGATAACTGGGCATTTAACCGATAGCGGCGTAAGAAAAATGCAAGAAATCTCACATATCTTGAGAACGGTTAGTCCTAAAGTATAATGGAGTGTGTCATATTCTTTTCCTCGTCAAAAATTACTTATAAAACACGAATGATGGAGTTCATTAACGTTGAATAGCTATTTATGCGGCGGCATTTTTAACAGTTATGTGCAACATCTTGTACAGATGATGTAGAAGTGAGCCGCGCCACACCCCCTACAATAAATTCTCAAAAAATTGAAGCTCAGAATGTAATGCAAATCACACAGTATTGAATTCTGAAGTAAAAAATTGAAATTTGAATACGTAATCCATAAAATGATCATACAATGACACCAACAAATAATACATATATTTATAAATTATATAACCATAACTTCAACAGCTTGTTGACTATAAAAAATGCTGAAAAACTGAGGCCAAAAAACTTAATATAAAATCGTAGCGTAAGTAGAGCATACAACAAAATTTAAGTCAATGGGTTTCGAAGATAGAAAAAAACTTTCTTCAGTACAAGTAAAAAACTTATTGGAACAATTTCGGAATCTGCAGTAGATATCCCAAGTTGTTGAAGTTAGGAGATAATTTGTGTAGTGAAGAAAGAGGGGCAAAAAAAAGGCAAGCAGGATACAACGAATGAACGGTAGAAAATAATGGAGAAAATAAATAATTGCAGTGAATAAATAATGCATGAAAAGAACCAAGGTGGTAACGAAGAGATAAAAGAGCAAATAGAAACAACCAAATAGTGAATAAATTTTCTGAAATGGTAAGGAAAGGACATGGTGCGTTTAAATGTAGAGAGTCCGACTGCAAATCATATATTGACGACAATACGTATTGTGGTGGTAGAAAAGAAAAAGAGGTAAGCGCATAATTGAAATTGGGCATATTATTTATGGTCGCAAAACGTATGTCGAAAACATTGCATTGTGCAGCATAAAAACCCTCCATATTTACTTTCTGCGGATTCCTGGGAAAAATATATTAACATACTACTATATAATTGACTTCACCCATTTTAACTTTAAACATTATTTATTAAGAACATTATAAACATGATTACATTACAATAACTAAGCTTATATTTTTAAGGAGGAGATTGAATATGTGACATCAGGTATACTACTTTCCAAAATTATTATTATTATGACCTTTTATAATATCTGATAGGTATATACCTCCTATTTTGTCTTTGGGTGTTTGTGGATCATTCATAGTTGCATTTCGGCATTCCCTTCAAACATAAACTCGCTATTTTGTACATTCTGTATTATATATCCACACATCCTTCTACGGCGATCGTTGCCTCAATTTTATGAAGTCACTACTGCTACAAAGACTTTTCGTGTGCACATACTTTTGTCTGACTTCACCATCACTGCACTGTATGCATAATTTGTTGCATATTCGAACATGACTGCACTATCAGAGTACCTTGATGCATATGTGTCGCTTATTGGATATTCTCCACTATTTTGATGTAACTTCTCTATGCATCCGTGTGGAACCGAATGCAATAACGTCTCTTGAAACTTATGCCTGTTACCACCTCTGTTTTTCTTAGGTCTAGATGTGTCTCTTCGGCCATTATTGGTTGACTTCAGGGCGATGAGCCAAAACATCCTCATTGTTTAAGCATTTAACCAATCCCATTGCTTCATCTTTAGCCTCCAGAAACCTTTCGGGCTCGACCACACATATACCGGAAGTACCCTTATTTATGGCTTGTCTGACCTCTCGGGTAAATCGGCATCTACCAGTCTGGTCCGTTTGTATACTTGTCAAAAATCATAAATTTTATATATTATACGGCATAAATCTTTCCTGGTCTCACACATATCTTTAGAACTTATAACCAAACTAAAACAAAATTATATTTCTTACTAGAAAATGTACTCGGCGTTACCCAATATATAAAATGTAAACTATAAAAAGGCAAACTGATAAATACTGCACAGGAGCTCACATATAATTTCTGATAGTGGTTAGATTGGCCGTATGTAGGAGTGCAGTAGATAGAACAGCTCTGGAAAAAGGTGTTCGCTCCGTAATGTGGAAAAGCTAGTTTTATTAAAAAAATCTAGGTTATTTAGCTCGGTTAAAAAAATAATAATTAATCAACCAACCAGTTTATGAAATTATTTTTTCTGTGGTATATTTATGAGCTGTTGTTAAAGTGCAAAAGTTGGATGGGACGTAATACTTTATACCGTAATATAAAAATTCGCAGATGTTTAAAACGCACGAAAAGTGTATATAATTTTTAATTCACGAAAAATCGTATATTTTTAGCATATATTTCGTTTTAAGTTTGTTTGAAAGATATTTTTTCGTTCTTTTAGTTTGTGTCAATATGAAAACTTTGTGATAATATTTTAGTTTATTGACAAACATATCTCTATAAAAATTGTCCAAAACTGGCCTTAAACATAAAATAACTAAAAACTATCTCGCAAAAACAAAACATTAACGTGCCTGAAATTCGGAACCTGAAGTGTCTGTTCACCAATTTTTATGATCGTACGACATTTAGATTTTCTGCTACAGACTGAACACACACACACAGATAGACATATCCCTTTATTAGTTTAGATTACATGCATATTATGAAAGTTACAGTAATAATGAATGAAATTGAGACCAGAGTCCCTCGGTGCATTGGTGAGAACACATACATTTCTTTACATATAGATTTGTATCACTGAATAGGTTTTTTCCAAGTTTGCTACAAAATTGTAGCATATAGAGATTTTTAATGCTTTTGAAGGAACATCTATTTAATGTTATCGAATTTTAAGAAGAGCAAAATACTGTTTACCTATGCTTGTTGTCACAGTGGAGCTGTGATTATTTTACTAAAATCATCTACTGTTGACGGAATTTGCGACTCCAAATATCTGTGTTTCATTACATATACATCACAACTGAACTGCAAACTTTTTGTAAGTAAAAATTGTTAAGGGGAGAAAAAACTTGCATATATATGGAAACCGTTAAAGTTTCGTTTAGTGTGAACAATATATGTAATGCGACTAATTCCAAATTGTTGATATACAGACATCCTAGGAAACTAATATCTACGAGTGTACACGATAGGCTTATTTAGAGTAAAGTAGCGGTGCCAGATGGAATAAAAGTTATTGCAGAGACGCTAACGGGTAATTTAAAATACTAGGATGACGAACTCGACAACAGATAAAGATGGAAGATAAAAGTCGATTACAAAACTTCGTAAATTATCTTAGTAAAAATCGACATATGTTCAGAAGGAATATATTTGGTATAATAGGGATATTGGTTAATGACAATCACACTCATAAATCACACAATAAACAATACTTTCGTGAACAAATATATAGTGTTTTTTATTAGAGGTAATACATATTTGAATTCCAAAAATTTTATTACCATGTACATTAACAAGCTTTGCAGATATAATCGTCTTACAATACCAGATGGTACGACTTTTTGACAGATTTTTTTATTGGTTTTCATATGCACGTTTTGTCCATATCTAATGTCACGTTTTACTTATTAGGCTGCGCTCTACAACTTTCTAATTGGCTATTATTTTACCTCACGCTGTTACAGAGTTCTTTATCTCAACTTTTAAAATTTTCTGCTAGGGCACTGCAATCATTTTCATTCAATCATACATGATCACTTTACTTTAGATAAACTTAACATGTACACTATTGGACCTCCCATTACAAAACATGGGGTTTGTAATGTTTGTAAATTTATTGAAAATCGAGACGAAACAAACCACTCTCAAAAATCTCGAAAAAATAAAATAAGAAATGGTTAACGCTCTTATAAATGATTACTTCTGCAATTTCGCCAAATGAGAATCGCAAATCAATTTGCAATATCACCGAGTGAAGAAGAAAATAATTTTACATTTGTAAAATTGGCTTAATTCCGGTATGTATCAGTGGTATCTATGTTTTAGATTACAAAATTCAAACAGAAAAATAATTTGAGTCTTCAAATAATGCCATGTGCTCGTCACAAAAAATTTACTATATTAATGTAGTGTTTTTTCAAGATGACTATACAGGGCAACTTCTAGAAGTAAATAATCAAGATTATTCATTTACCATTTAATCAAAAGCCAACTTCCTCACAAGATGGAAGCAGCGACGTATTTACATAAATCGTGACAGCGCGATACTGAAAAAAAAATCGACCCTGCGTGCCAAGACAAAGCTAATTCTTTTATTTTGCGGTGAATTAGTTTGAATGGGGATAAAACATGAAAAATATGTATTTTTTCCATTTTTCGAAAGAGCAATTTAAGTCTTATTTGTTGGTCATATCTCATTAGAAGAACTATTAAGAGAATTCGAGATTTTCTTTCATGGCTTGTTAGCGTGAGAGTGCTGAATAGAACTGGAAGAATAAATAAAAAAGTATATAATTTAGAATACTATGCACTTTTTGTCGTCTATAGATGGATTCATACATTTTATTGCAACTGTGCCAAAATTTTTAGGCGTGTGCGAATTTTTAGGTTTTTTTACTTAATATATTTTAATAAAAATTTATTATTAGAAGAAACGGGATTTCTCTTGAGAGTTCATTAAAGATGTCATTTACAGAAAATACAATTCTACATAATAGAAAAAAATATATGTTTGTCTGTGGAGTCTGTAGCGGAAAATCTAAACGTAAGGCCATGGATGTAGTTTACAGATTCTTCAAGACCCGAGTAGGTGCACCTCGGCTTTATTTGTTATTTTAATTTCGAATTAGGCTGTTTATTTATTTAATAGGCTCACATTTTCTTTGCGAACGCTGAAAACACACTAAAATGCGTGGAGAAAAATGTGGCTCGAATTTTATTCTAGGCATGGTGGCAAGAGAAACCTGGAACTCCAGACAGATGGCGCTTCATATTTATTAGGGTGCATGTGGATTTAAGCGGAATCTTCTGTTTCATGAGCGGTTGAATATACAGTCAATTGTGATTTTCATAGTTTTTGTTTTGTAGAGGGTGCATGTAATTTGATTCCTTCAATTTTCGAATCAAAACCATTTTAAATGTTGTTCAAAAGTATAATTTAAGCAGCGGGTGCTTATATTATTTATTAGTGAACTCTTATTTAGTAACCTGGCAACACCAGCAATTCGTTCTAGTATTAAATATATTTAATCATTTAACATGTTAACAGGATTATAAAATTTGCTCCAGTTGTATGTTTCAATTTAAAAGGCTTTTCTATATTGAGAAAAGTTATCAACAATTATTATTAAGTGTGGTGTTACATGTAGTGTCCACTGGCCAGTTTGATCGCGCGTAGCACGGATGCAAATGATTAGTTATTTAATATTGTTATCTGCTATCTAGTCATTGTCACAAAACTGATCTGGAAAGCGAAATATGCTCTTATTGCAGGTAACAGAATCCATAGGATGATTTCGTTCTCATTATGCCCTTGTCAGCATGTAAAATCTATATCTTGAATGCCAAGAACAAAAATTTCATGCGCCACCGTTTTTATGCTGTCGTACCACTTATATAGTTCCAATGTTCTTGAAAATTCAACTTATGCTGCATGAAGCTGCAAAGACCAAGTCATAGAATTCGCCATATGGGGGGCATTCCAAATAAGGAAATACAAGTTTTATTGCTGACTTGCAAGTATTGTTGACTTTGTGTGTCAACTAGCTCATGATATGCGTTGTTATATGCAATAGTACCATATTTCTATTTCGAGTTTTGTGATTATAAATCCTGACCTTTCTAACCTGGCTTAACTTCATCTAAGTTTTATAGAAATGTAAAGACACATACATTATAGACCTGAATTTTTCAGTTCCCATAGAGATTAGCTAACTTACAGCATGGAGCAGGCTTTGTTAATGGCATTACTGATATTGGCTACTAATAGTCGGCGCATTATATGAAACGAAGCCATAGATGCTGTTATATGTAATGAGATTGTGTTACCATATATAAATATGTTTACTATACAGTGCAGGGCACATTTAAATGTTGAAAAATAATAGTTTATTTTCAGCCATAAGAATAGTATGTGCTAGTGGAAGTAGCTATTGGGCCAGCAAAACACCCTACACAACATACACAGACAACATCATGTGTACCCCAAAACAGAACATAAATACCCCAATATGACGAGACAAGTCCGATCGAAATTAATTGAGTACCGACAAGACTGATTCGTTTGATGCGGTAGACGGTTACTCCACAATGTGGGTATATATACCCCACTGTTTCCTCCATCCATGTCTTGCAATGAAGAAGGGGACCAAAGATATCCTCGAAACAGCTGTATGCCATGGATTCCCATAGAATTTTTCCTTGGAGGGGGCAAACCACTGACGTCAATACAACAAACTCAAGGATAAGATGTAAAACTACGACTAACCTGATGCTCAATTTTGTAACCTTGAACGTCCATGAAAAGGCAAGTTCCCCCTTTTCCTCTCCCCTATGGGCGTGAATTCTGTATGCTGCATTATTATTGGTAAATGTACCGGATGCTCGCTGTGATTTTAGTTGTAAACCTTTGATTAAAATTACACCGTAACTGACAATGAATTCTCGAAAATAAAATAACTTTTTATCAATACACCGGCTTATAACAACTACAACATAACAAATCGCTGCGCATATGATGTTAGATTTTTTGCTACAAACGGCAAAATAGGCATACATATTACATTATTATTATAGATAGATTTAATCTTTAAAACACAAAATGCGTATTCTTTTTCTAAATTTACGAAAATCCGTCTATTATGTATGGATTCCATTCAAAGTTTGAGTAAATTCCATTTATCGACCTTTCCGATGATGTCGAGATGGAACAATTCTACGATACTATTTTAATTGTTAAAGGATAAATTTGTTCAAAGATCACCCAAAATGTCGTTTCAACATTTGAGAACTAAACATAATTTGAATTAAAGAAAGATCTCGATGAGGTGTGTTTTTCTGGAAAACTAATATATCCATGTATCCCTGTTTTAAAATGTTTAGATTCTCCGCTACAGACGACACTCACACACACACACACACATCTTCATTTATTATTATAAATTTGTGCTTAATTATGTTATTGGAGTAGCCCCTTATCCTTCGTACAATTCTATTTTAGTTAATCATATATTTAAATCTTGAAATTTATAAAACTTATATATTTTTTATAAATTTAACTATTTATCTTAAATTTAAAAAACTTATATATTTTTTATAAATTTAACTATTTATCTTTTAACGAACTTATCCTGATACTTGAAAGGCCCACATTCAAGGCTATTTATATTCGATTCGCGTAGGTGGCAAAATCGAATGTTTCCTTCTCAAATTTATGAACTGAAAACTACTGATTTTTATGTTTTTACGCTTTCCTTCAGTTTTTACTCTTTAGATTTTATGTACTTTCTTCTTTTCCAGTTCTTTGATCTGCAGTTTTTCTTTAAAATTTTTCTCTCAACGTAGCGCACTCAAAGATCTCGAAGAAACAAAATCTGTAAAAAATGTATTGGGGCATTCAGCTTAAAAGCACTGTGATGGGAAATTTTCGTTGCTTTTTGTTTCAAAGTAAAATATTTTAAACTGATGTAATAGATTTTATACTTTGTATTTACATTTTTTTTCAAATATTTATATAAAAATTAGTATTTTGCTGGATACCGCAGACATCGTTACCCAAAAATATTTTAATCAACATTAAAGAGATCATTTGATAATTGTAATGTGTAAGATATTATGTGCTTTATATTTATTATTCGCAATTTTGTAAAATTAGAGCAACAACTATTTAGACATTGGATAATGTTTTGATTTGGTTCTAGTGGGTAGATTTATAGGTAAAATTTGCGTTACATAAATTAATATAATTTTTTATATAATTTAAAGATAATATTTTTTCCAGGAAATATAAATTTTGTGATTTTGCCTGTATAACCGATTTAACACTTCTTGAAGAAAACGTTTGGATCAATTTTAGAATGGTGTTAGTTTGTGCTTGTGTGTTTGTTACTTTCCTTATACACATAGAATAATGTATCAGGAAGTATTGTGAAGGGGTCGAAAATTCGAATTCGAATTTTTGACGGAAGAGCATGTTTCAAACATCTCTGAACAAAAATCAAACGTTTTTGGGATGATGTATGTGTGTGTATGAGCCTGTGGAGACGATATCTTACGCACGAAATGAAGCGATTCTAGCGAAATTTGGAACAAAAATTACAATGTATGAATGCTGGGTGTCTATTGCCTTTAAACGCAATCGAATGTTCAGAATCTTCCTAAATTCTTGAGTAAAATTTTGAAAAAATCGCCAAAAAAACAAACTTTTATTAACACGTAAAGTAATTTTAAATGTAATTTTTCATTTGAAAACGATTGACATAATTTTTAGAAAGCTAGCATGAACCGTTTTTGAGATATTGCACATTTTTCAAATAAATTTATCAAATAATCACATAAAAAAAAATTAAGTATTAACTATTGTGAAATATGTTCACTTTTCATGTGTAATATCATGCCATAAATTTAATGACATCTTTCTCGTGGATGTAGCTCGTTCCATTCATGAGAACAGAGACTTAGGGTAATACTTTTGTATTTGGACGCCAATTGTCATTTATTTATCTGTTATAAGAATAACTTATTTCTCTGTCCATAACGCTTGGCGAAAATTTTGACGACGAATTTGGCGGAATGTCGCTAATTTAGCGACTCTTTAAATGTTACCAAATGAACGAAAATGTCGCTAAATGGATAAAAATGACGCTAAATCAATGAAAATGACGACTGATGCAAGTTCGATATATTGGAAATAACATAAGGGTAGACTATAAGAATAACCCATTTCTGCGTCCGTCTGTCCGTAACTATTGCCGAGAAATTTAGCGAGACATCGCCAACTTGGCGACTATTTTAAATGTTGCTAATGTGACAAAGATTTCGGCAAATTGATAAAAACGAAGCCAAATGGAATGCAATGTTTCCCAAATTCCGATTTCCGTCGTATGATAGGCATACCTTCTAGTATATAAGAAATGCTCTTCTCTCCGTTTGTCAGTAACACTTGGTGATGCATGTAGCGAACTTGGCGAATAAGTTAGCAAAGTATCGCCAACTTGGCGAATAGTTTAGCAAAATATCGCCAGCTTGGCAATACTTCGCCCCAAATTGACAAAAATATCGTCAAAATTGCAACACCGACGCAAAATTATTGATAGTGATGCCTAATTAATAAATTAATTATTAAAATATTCCAATATATATGGACTATATCGCTTATTGAGGCTGTTATCTATATTGATAATTGTTTATTTAGAGTTGCGCAAAATATAAGTTTATTGGGTACTTTGAAACTGTTTCGTATTTTGTCACGGTACCGGGTATCTTATACATTATTTTTTTACTGTAAAAATTGTTAATACATTAAATTATATCAGGGGAGTCATGTGCTGTCCACATCAGATATTTTACACATTTGATGGGGAGATGAGTATAATTCGATGCATGTTTGCGTTGCAAATTTTGCATTAACTCATAAAATTTTAAAATGTCATAAAAGTTTACCTTGTTTTCTCATCCATTGATTGAGACTATTAAAATTTTTCAGAGTTTGAGAAAGCAATGAAATATTTTATTTAGTGAAATAGAGAATGTATAAAATCGCTCCACTCTGATTTAACATAATAATGCTATAGAACGGTTGGGTAAAAATAAAATAAAATAAAATAAGTAAACTGTGTTGTTGCATTGAGTGCATAATATTTCTTTCAATGCAAATATTATTAATAAATCAAACAAAAAATATGAAACAAATTTCATGACGTTGATCACATGTCTTCTTGCAAAACGATTAGCATTAAATTCTAAAAGTTTAACATTGGTTTTGGACAACATCCCAACAAATGTTACATAAAATGATACACATGTATATAAGACTACTTCCCGGCCGTCCAAGCAGTTGCCTTACACCTTTCTGGTAGGTCGGACGGTCTGGGTCTCAACATGTATATAAGACTGACATTTTTGCAGATAAAGGCTGAATCTATTATATTCCAAATTTTTATATGTATACGTCATACCATACAGAGTATATTAGCCATAATTCAGGCTCTGTTTCATTATCCTAGTTTATTATTACTTAATCATCATTATGCATATGATTTTATATCTGCTCCCTTTCTTGTGAGAATAATTTCATAAACCTTAATGTTTTCCTTAATTTATGAGTTGTAACTTTAATTTATTTGTTTTAATCTTAATCTATAAGTTGTGAACTGTCCTTGCCATAATTCATTTTTTCATTCGGTTTTCTAAATCGATTGATTAATCCATTTGTTGCATATCTTTAAAATAGTTTACATTCTGATTCTAGCAACGTAATTCTTCTGGCTCTACTACCGCAAGGTCCTAATACCGTAAGATCCAATTACCGTAAGGCACCGCAAAGTACCGTAAGGCGTCGTAAGATTGTAATGTATTTACTTCTGAAAACTGCTTATGAATAGAAGCATTCAAGATAAATTTGAATCGTTTCAGATATTCATAATTTAATTAGATGTTATTGGGGTAAGTTGACACAAAGTATTAATTTTTCCCAAATAATGGCATTAATTTTAAATTGTGCACACATTACCCAAATGAAAACAACTATGGAATTATTTTTTCACACAGTGCTTACATAAACGCAAACCTAGTTGGAGATTGAAGTGTGACATGGATCCAAGACCTGTTGAAAGAGATTGGTGTCTGTTCCAAAGTGCTTCCACATAGTAGAAAGTGCAAAATAATCTAGACTTTTTGATTGTTTATATAACTCCTAGTTTGTATTTGATGATACAATAAATAAGGGGCAGTCTTTCCCAGCAGACTATCAGGTGCCTTCATTCGAGACTGGTACAGTATAGTCAGGAAAACTAGTCCCTTGACCAAACGCTATTTCTAAGCACTGACATCTGATTGTGATATTTTGAAGCATAATTCATCCTCTCACATTTTTTGCCAGACTTCTGTTATCCCCAAACGATGAACTAATCATCCTGCAGTCGTCTTCTGACATTAAGCTAAGACGTGGGGCTTGTGCACAGCCGAGCTACTACATTAACTAATGGCATATAACTGAGGATGTATTTTAAGTCTTCTAGTCCTGCCCCTCGGTCCTGCCCCTCGGAATACCTCGAAAGCTAAGTCTGATGCAAATGAAGTATGACTTTTCCTGGTAATCCTTACTAAACAAAACTTGTTGCGATCATTTAATATACGACAGACTCTGGAGGTCCTATCAGCTTTCCATCGTTTATTGTCATCAGCCATTGTTGATTTTGAGTGTCCAAAACGAACTGCAATAACATGGCGAGACTGGTAACTCAAGAAGCATCGCACTACCATTCCACACTGGAAACCAGGAAGTAAGCGTTGTATGTCATAGCAGGCTCTGTTAAAGACTACAGATCTTCAGACTAGCATACATATTATTATCTAAAACACACTACGCATGTGGATTTGATCATTCAAATTCGCATCTTAGGAGATATTTGAATACTTTTTAACAATACAGATTAACATATTTATTTTTATTGCTATTCGATTTACATTAAATCAAGCAGGCTAAAAGAAGTTGATATTAGCAGTAGAAAATGACATTTTATGCAAAGGCAATTGGTCGTATGCTACGCGTAGAAAAATAAGCATTATCGCCTGACGTAAACATTATAGAGAAATCCAGTAACCCCAATGCACAGTCATCTTGTTTTTTTAAGTTATAAAGTTTCTCCTTTAAATATCTCCTTCTCCAACCTGAAATGCGTATTGAAGACGACTTTCATTTGATGCTTGTAGGTAGAGAAATCTAAAGTTTCTCTCTGAGTTTATATAATGAAAATTCTGATTTTTACCTTATTACAGTCTTTTTTATGTTTTACTTATTCATGTTTTATGTACACATTTTTATTTATTCCCTTGATATGAAGAGGTATATTGGAATTTTTAATTTGTGAAACATGGAAATGAAAAATTCTCTACAAAGTAAATATTGTTAAATACTGCTATAAGTTAAATTTTTATTTTACTGTTTTCTCAGATATGGGCTTGGAAATATGTAAGACTTATCAATCTTAGTCAGCATTGAGTATAAAATGCCAATGTTTACATTCACCGCAGTACCTCTTTAAAATATCGCAGGAAAGACAATTGCCTCAGTTGATCATTGGACAGAATGGTCAAGTGAATATATATAGTTTGATGAATATTGTTATGTTTTTTTATTATCCTCATTTTGAAATGTTATACAGTGGATAGTTGAGGTTTTAATAGCATTATAATTAGGATTTTCCCACGATTTACAATAACGGTTTCCATTTACAATAACGGTTAATATTAACGTCGAGTTACAAGAAACATGGTTCCATTCTGTATAAAGTAGAGAAATGAGGAAATTATATAGATCACAACTTGAACTTTAATCTGAAATCTGAAGAATAATAAAGAATATACTTTAAGTATAGAATGAAAAGCAGTTGTCTCAATTGCAAAATGAGGTAGGATGACAACTGACACAGATTAATGTTTCAGGTAAATATTCTCTATACTTCATTATAAAAAGAATATTCTAATTGAAATTTTGAGTAAAGGAAACTCATCATTGCTTTCAAATTATTGAATTGGAACGAATGATATGTCAGTGCCATATAATATCATGGACGTTAACATTTGAATGGAAAATAGATAATTAGTAAATAATAATATAGTTTTTCAACGAAGTAAAATAATTTGTGCTTTACAATTTTAAACATGTTATGGAAACTGAATTAACATATTTTAACATAAATCAGCTTAAAAGCATTGCATCTTTCAAACCAATTATAAATATAATATATAAAATTCTGCCAGATTACAAATGAAAAAAAAAATAAAATATTGAAGAACATATTAAAATAGAGGAACTTGTCAACGGCGAATGAAATTATATGCAACACTTACTTTTATATTCTAATGATGAGATATTTACCACCTGTAACTGTATTATATCTAACCAGTAAGCACACATGTTGGGATAAAATGATCATAGGCATTAAAACATAGTAGAAAAAATACAACCAAATATTATTTACACTCGACCTTCTATGCGATTTTACGCCTTGGAATAAGAATAACTTAATAAGCTTCGAGGAATAACTTAATAGAATAGTGCAATGAAACGACATTTCAATTGCACATGTATAAACGTCCCCCAGAGACCATGATTCATTGAGTAGGGATTAAATCTATCTCTTGCGCTTTCTTCAGCTTTACTGATATTGGATTTGCACAGTTCATTGTCGACCTACAAATAGAAGCTGTAGAGGCTGCAATCATCTAGGTTCCAAGAATAATGTAAATGTTGTCTCTTTTGGGGCTTCAATACCGAAAGTTCTGCTTGGAATGGGGACGATGAAAATAATCGGCGAATTCCTCTGAAAATAATCTCGGAAGTTATAACTTGAGGTAATAACTTTTCATAAATCAACTAAATGCAATCCTTAAATATTTGATGACCTGTGGGTAAAAATTATGTTCCGAAGACATATCGAGGCTGTCTTTAAACTGTAATTTATGAACTAATAAGCAAAACACCAAACGGCTTTATACATAAGAAAATTAAAGAAAATTAAAAAAAAAATAGATCATGTCTAAAATAATCACCTATAATATTTGTCAAATAGCGTATTATTAATTATACAAAGAATCAAACATTTTTTAGACTTAGAATACGTGTCAAAAGTATTGTTAACACAGAATGTAAAGTTAAGAAACTCCTTAAAATATTTTCTCGTTGATGTGATTGATATGCGTACACAAAATGACCTAAACATCGCATCTCTTTCCTAAAAGGCAATATAGAGGGTGAGTCACAACTCTTGGGCCAAACTTTGAGGAGTGATAAATCACATCTAAACAAGCAATTTTTTTCATACAAAGCAGGGTCGCAACGCAAGAGGTGAACCGCTAGGTGGTAGCTTATGAAATGAGGAAATGATGGCTCTCTCGTGAAAAGAGAGAACACAAAAATGACAGAGTAGGCACGAAGTACGTTTTACTGACAGAAATTGCAGAATGCATGGACAAAGTTACAGAAACTGCTCAAAAGTGCGACCAGCAGCAGTAATGCAGGCTTCACACCTGCGACGTAGCGAGCGGCGCACGTAAGCAAAAACACCGGCATATCTTGAACAACACTGGCAGCAACAGCAATCCTAGCAACAAGGTCCTCCTCGTAGTCGATGGGACTATCGTAGACGAAACAAGAGGTTTTAGCTTTTTTGCTAAAGAAATTTTAATATCAGTTTAAACTCTGGCTAGTTCTGACGTAGTTGTCACTGCTTTCAATGTCAGCGGCGTTTAGCGGGTCACCTCTTGCGTTATGATCCTGCTTTGTATGACAAAAATTGCTTGTTTAGATGTGATTTATCACTCCTTAAAGTTTGGCCCAAGAGATCTGACTCATCCTGTATATAGGTATGAAAATCATATTAGGATAGAGTATGTCGATAACTTCAAAAATGAAACCAATATTAATTTATAAAATTTAAATTTAGTATAAAATGTGATAAAATAAATAGATTTTAATTATTTTACAAGTTTCGAAATACCGGTATTTGATATTTTGAAAATATAATATGTAAAACTTATACATATTTTCTTTCAAAATGCTTACTTAACTGTGTCAAACAGGAATCGACATGTATTTTATTCACCAAAATGTAAAGCGTTTGGTTGAAGTGAAGATAACGAAATTCAATTTTAAAATAGTCAAATGTGATACCGCTAATTAAGGTTAGCAGTACCAATTTGCATAAAATAAAGATTTTATAATTATGTTTGTATGAAAGATAAATTTAAATATTGAGCATTTACAGAAAATTAACACATATTATTAAATAGTCATATCATTATATCTCGTGGATTGATTTCTACCCACAAGTATGCTACTGACGTAAACACAGCGCGTGTGCTTACGAATTAATTGTATAGTGTCGGTTATCGTTTAAAAGTATTGATTTGAATTTGTTAACTTCAATCGAGCTGACTTAAATACTTATGTGACTTGGTTACATACGTTGTAATAGTTAGTAGAGATTCCATATTTTTATTTCATTATACTTTTATATTCTCATACTAGCCGACGCGGTGGTCGAGATCAAGGCGAGCGTTTCCAAGGCTCTCATGGCCGCCGTGCTGTGGGTTAGAGTCCCATGTAAGGCATGGATGTTGTGTTGTTGGGCGCAGTGTGTTCCGCCCCCCTCTGGTGCGCCTGGGGCAATGTCCCAGGACGGCTAAATGGTTTATATATAGGCGAATGATGGAAGTCAAGTGCCTGCCCATTTTACATATAAAAAGAAAAATATATATATTCTCATAATATGTAATGTTGTACAGAGAGTGTATTGTTTTTATGAAAATTTTCGAATTCGAGATTCTGATGCCAATATATATTTTATGACCTCCTGAACACGTTTTGACTATTTTTGGAGTGATGTCCGTCCGTCTGTCTGTCCCTCTGTCTACTCCTCCGTCTGTCTGTGGTCCATCTCCTGTGTACACTATAGCAGCAACATATGTTAATTGATTTTCACGAAACTTTATACCCGGCTTTGTTATTAAAAAAATCTAGAACTAGATAGCATTTTTTACTTTCCCTGCAATACATGGTAATGTATAGGGAAAGTATTGGAATCATACCGAAAATCACAACTCGAGTTTTCGACGGATCTACACGTTTCGAGACCTCTAGAATACGAAAAAACCATTTTTAGCGTGACGTCTGTGCGTGTGTCTGTCTGTCTGTCTGTCTGTGTGTCTGTCTGTCTGTCTGTGTGTCTGTCTGTCTGTCTGTGTGTCTGTCTGTCTGTGCAGATTTTGTATCCACTGTAACTAAAAAACTAATGGACCGAATTTCACAAAATTTGGTAGGTAAGTCACTTGTGGGCGGGGCTGGTGCTGATTAGTTTTGGGTACGATTCGGAATAAAAGAACCCGCATTTTTTTGCGAAATGGCCCGCAAAAGCTTGTATCCACTCTAGCTGAAAAACTAATGGACCGAATTTCACAAAATTCGGTACATGAGTCACGTATAGGTCACTTTGGTGCTGATTAGATTTTGGTACGATTCGGAAAAAAATAACCTGCCTTTTTTTGCAAAAAGGCCCGCAAAAATCTTCAAAATCTAAACTAAAGAACTAGGTATACTCAGATATATCCATAAAATGCCCGTTTAATACGTAATGTTTAACGACGAAAAGAATAAGACCAACCCCATTACACTAGGACTAGCAGTTCTCGAGATATTTTAGTTTTTCGTACTTTCCCTACGCCACCTTTGAAAATAAGCCCGGTTACCGAATGAGAACGAAAATTGAATAAAAGTGAAATAAATGTAATTAAAATAAAGAGAACGTGGATATAAGTCTGCAGGGAAAGTCATGTGCTGCCCACATCAGATTTTTTAAATTCGAGAGAAAATTAATTAGAATTAGATTAAATTCCAGATAATTATTCGAAACTAAATTTTTTTTAACATGGCAGCATAGGACAAAATTTGACTTAATCATGCGTAAAAGGTTTATTTATGACTCAATGCTCACGAAACTTCATATTTTTAATCATTGTTGCAAATAATAACCGTGATACAAATTTTATTTCTTCGTGACGTCAAAAGCCCACCTTGGTAGCATGGGGGGGGAAGTTACTCCTTCGAGGGGTACATTCTGGAGTATGGTATCAATCAAAAGTCTGCATTTAAGCCTTTTAAAGTGAAGGGTCACACGCTATAGTTGTAATAATTTGAAAACACAATACCGATTTTTTACTTTCCCTGCAATACATGGTAATGTATAGGGAAAGTATTGGAATCATGTCGAAAATCGCAACTCGAATTTTCGACGGATCTACACGTTTCGAGACCTCTAGAATACGAAAAAATATTTTTAGCGTGGCTTCTGTGTGTGTGTCTGTCTGTGTGTCTGTCTGTGGGTCTGTCTGTGTGTCTGTGTGTCTGTCTGTCTGTGCAAATTTTGTATCCACTCTAACTAAAAAAGTAATTGACCAAATTTCATAAAATTTGGTAGGTAAGTCACTTGTGGGCGAATCTAGTGCTGATTAGTTTTGGGTACGATTCGGGATAAAAGAACCCGCCTTTTTTTGCAAAATGGACCTCAAAATCTTGTATCCACTCTAGCGGAAAATCTAATGGACTGAATTTTACAAAATTTGGTAGATAACTCGCTTGCGGGTTACCCTCGTGCTAATTAGATTTTGGTACGATTCGGAAAAAAATAACCTGCCTTTTTTCGCAAAATGGGCTTCAAAAATCGACAAATTCTAAAATAAAAAACTACGTATGCTAAAATATAGCCATTAAATGCTTGTTTTATACGTAATTTTTAACGAAGAAAAGAATAAGATCAACCTCATTACACTAAGACTATCCTTTCTCTAGATATTTTAGTTTCTTCGTTTTTTCACTACGCCACCTTTGAAAATAAGTCCAGTTACCAAATGAGAACGAAAATTGAATTAATAGTGAATTAAATTTAATTTAAATAAAGAGAATGTGTATATAAGTCTGCAGAGAAAGTCATGTGCTGTCCACATCAGATTTTTACTTTCCCTGCAATACATGGTAATGTATAGGGAAAGTATTGGAATCATGCCGAAAATCGCAACTCGAGTTTTCGACGGATCTACACGTTTCGAGACCTCTAGAATACAAAAAAACTGTTTTTAGCGTGACGTCTGTGTGTGTGTCTGTGAGCCTGTGTGTCTGTGTGTCTGTCTGTCTGTGCAGATTTTGTATCCACTCTAACAAAAAAACTAATGGACAATATTTCACAAAATACATACGATGTGGTAGGATTTATCTTTATCCCCCTGACTATCTCAAAAGATTTTGCCATTTTATTAACATGGAATTTTAACCCTTTCCTTTACCTCCATGATTTTCATTACCCAGGGCAATATCAAATAACATATAGTGTATCAAACTTAATACTGTTGAAAAATAATACTTTGTCGTAATGATATGTCCAAGCAAGTGTCTTGAATTTCTTTAGTAGTCCAGGAATTTATTATGAAATAGTATAATAATGTGTGTTTACATTATTCATGTAAGAAGTTAATTTAGCATAAAATATTAACCATAGGGAATATGATTGTATGAGATATTCCAATAAATTCACTTCCGATATTAAGGCTTACGTTGTTCTAATGCATTATTAAAAAGTTTGCCCTCTATTATTAATAAAATGTTACAAAATATGCCATTTCGTAATATAATTAAAATGTCTGTGGTAATCATTCATAATAGCTTTTTTCGGCAATGAAATTTAACATCACGTTAAAAGATTATGTTTGCACAAACATTTGCATTTTTTGTGAAACCAATAATCCATCAACAAGCTATTTAAACTGTCTAAACATCACATATCGTTTTTGTCAAAAGCTTTCAATCTGAAAAAAAACTCAGTTAGCGGAATTTCTAAACGACATTGTAATACAAATTAGCTTCAGAGATGTATAGCCATAGAATTAATCAAATACATAATATTTAATATTAGGGATTTCTGATCTCTTAAAAGTATACAATATTTTGTGTCTGGTTAACTGTTATTAATTTGAAATTTAATTTTCAAAGTATAGGTTTGGGTATAAGTCGATTGCTACGTGCCCTGCCATATAACGGGTTAATTATCTAGCGCAGGAGTGTGAAAGCATTACATCAGGGGATTTATTTTTCTAAATTACTTAATGAAAATATAAGAAAAAAGGAAAAAACATTAAATCGATTCATAAAATATATTTAAAATATAATATAAAGCAATATTCTACTAAAAATTAATTACATCTGTTAATGGCAATCCCCTTAACAGCAATTGTCTTCCCGTTTATCAGAGAAGGTTTCAAGTACAAGGGCGTTTCATTAAATAAAGTAGAAAGTTATGATATATAAGATATGAATACATTTATTTTTATATCAATGTAAAAATAACCAATCACTTACACAGTCACATATTACGTTTCCATGAAATCTCAATACGTCCAGGCATGTTTTCCATCGGTACACCTGGGTATAGATCCAAGAACTGAAAAATCCCTATCAAGACCTTGCAGCCAAGACATTATATATTTATATACTGTTAACTAGGTTCACATAGTTGGCAGTTGCATATCGTTATTCATCCAGTTGCTTCTTGAAATGAATGCCATGCCAGGTCTGAAAGTTTAATGTTCAATCACCTCCTAATGGAAACACTATTAAATCCTTTGTACCAAATGTAATCCTGCTTATGTGACGTGATATTAGGTCCGTACATCTTAACACGCTAGCGATGAATTCCAGCTGGAGCCATGTGTTGGTTATAACCCCGTTTCCACAAACACTGCCGTTTCTTAAAACAAAAATGTGAAATAATATACACATTGTGGTGCACATGTAATATATATTTGGTTGGAGTTGACTTTAATTATAATAAATATTTTTTGGATTAAATTAATATTTTCAATTATTAGTGATCGTAAATCGTATATTCGTACATTTCATATCTTAACAGCAATAACCGACAATTATTTCTTTGCACGAGTTCCTAAAATACAATTATTAATTAACATACTATACATTGCATTCCACAATTTTAACTTTTAAAATAAACATTATTTATTAACACATTATTGTTACGGTTAAACATACATTTATTTTATATACACTCTTAAGGAGGAGAAAATGCAAGTGTGAAACCAGGATTTTATATTATGTCCAAAATCGTATATCTGGCATAATATACATGCAGATTTGCACATACCTTTGTTTGTCGTATTGAACATTCTGGACTCGAATTTACTTAAAGTACCGTTTTGGACATTCTGGACTGCAATTCTACTGAATACAACACTTAGAAATGCCTATCCTTCAGACTTTGAAAGCACACTCTTGGACGGACATCGCCTCCAAATGCACTTAATACTATTAAAAAGCATAGCATAACGTTTTACACATTGTGCAAACACTATTCATGGTCACAAGGCTCGACACATAAATAAAGGGTGGGGCAGTGTATTTACTCAAAGTAAATAAATGTACGGTAAGTTTAATTGCTAGCACGACGACTCTGCACAGACACGATGTATCAGTTCGGCGCCAAGGTCTGAATAGTACGAGACAGAAGTTGTAAATTTTCATGTATGAGATGCCGTAGTAAACGTCTAAATTGAAATGACATATCTCATGAAAATCATGGCCCCTGCCAAGTATTAAGTCACTCCGGGGCTCGAACGAGACCTTCCGGCTGCTGGAAACATCCAGGTCATCGGATTTTATTGGAACGCATAGAAAATGAGCGTTATTTCGTAATCCAATAAATTGTTCGGTATTTGGTCCCACTCATTCTCGCGCACAAGTGCTGTTACGAATGAGCGGACGAGGAAACATAGCGCCCCATTTTTGTTTCACCCTCCATAAAATGTGAAGGGGTCTTCAAAAAGTTAAGGCAGATTTCAGTTTCATTCTCGTGAGAGAGGGTCTCACATTTTATGACTTACCCCGGTTGTTGATCGAACCGCTTCAATTTCTTGCTGTTCACGGGAATCTGGAAACCTGCATCTCTTCTATTTCTGTAGCAGTAGTAAAAAACGAACCGCACGAAACATAATTGTAGGCACTAGATGTTTGAGCATTATCTACACTAGTAGACCTCAGATTCCTGGATAATAGGCCCTATACCGTATCAAGGCATTTTCTGGCAGAACAAACTGGAGATCCAGACGGGGTTTGATAACCCTCATCGGACAGGACAGGAAGTCGCATTTCTTGTTGACATGCGAGGCCCCTATGCAGCATGCAACTCGACCCATCGTGATATTTTATTTGCAAACGAGTAGCCAGGACCTTGACGACTGCAAAGTACATTTCTGGTGGGATCTTATACAAACCGGTATCGGCTTGCACACAGGTTCCCGAAACTCTAAGCAGAGCTGGATCAACCGGCATTTGGACGGTGAAGCGCATAGAGGACATCGTCTTAGCCTACTACAAATATCCTTAAAGTCTTCTGTAACAATATGTTCTCGCCTATCCCAGGCCCCTAAACATATGAACACTTGGCGGTGTTCATATGTTTTTTTTATCAACAAGTCATTCATCAGTGTTGGAGGTATTGTGTCTTAACTCTCTCTCTCTCTCTCTCTCTCTCTATATATATATATATATATATATTTATATATATATATATATATATATAAATATATATATATATATATATATATATATATATATAAATATATATATATATATATATATAAATATATATATATATATATATATATATATATATAAATATATATATATATATATATATATATATATATATATATATATATATATATATATATATATATATATATATATATATATATATATTGTAATACACCTATAATTATATTAATAAGTTCTGTGCTGGGGATGATCCCTTGCAATATCAGATAGAGATTTAATCAATTATAATTTCTGATAAACATTCAACGTATAATTCAGCACACCCCGAGTTTAAGTGTGGCACGTTTTTAAAGTATATTGCTGTGTATTCTTATAGTGTTTTCATAAGCTATCTGTATAATAAAAGTGTTAGTGGCCACAAATGTGCCCGGTGTTCTGAAATCAACGCAATGTACTTAATATTTCAGGCAGCAATATTCACATGACCATTGAGTCAACTGGGGGACACTATGGTAAGTGGCAGAATTGTATATATGTGAATATTTTCCTCACCAGAAACACAACACTCTTAGACGGTCATTCTTTCTCAATTGACTATGAAAGCACATTCTTGGTAGGGTCAATGCCTCTCTATTGACTTAAGACAACACTATTAGACGGCCATTCATTCTCAATTGCCTATGAAGGCACACGCTTGGCCATTTATTACCTCGCAATTGACTAAATACAACGCTCTTAGACATCCATTCTTAATTAACTATACATAGCTTGAATTTTCTCCTTGTTGCCACATCATTTCGCCTGAGATCCAGATACGCCCTCAGTATCTCTGCTGGCTGCTTGTCAGCGTGATATAGCAACACTTTTTCATTGGCCATTTTATTATCCAATGCGGCATGGTTTAAGCATTGGGCCCAATGCGATTTCTTTACCTCAACTACACCTGCGATTCATTTGAACTGAATTTATCGGGTTTATGACCTCCCTGGCCAAGACTGTTATAAAAATTGCGTCTACGAGTCTGTGATTTGTTTCGTTGTACATATTATATAAATATCGAAACTGCATAAATGCCTCCAGGTCTCACAGTTCTGCTCTTTAATTGAATGGAAAACAAACAGAGATCTGAGGAGTATATACTATCGGTATGTATCTACCTAATAATGAACTTTACGCGCATTACAGGTATTGTTACCTGATTTAATTAAACGTCTTCATAGTAGTTTATAGACATCCTCTAAAGATCTCAAAGGGTATAGAGTTTTAACTGAGTCTGAAAATTTGAAAATTTTATGAATATTTCCTCGGACAAACCGATGTTTCAAACTACCGTACATATATACATACTGGGAGATTAATGAGATAGATATGATAGGAAATTGTATTTAATTGAATTTTGCATGTTAGAATTCTGCATGATATCTGACGTTGCCAATTACTTAGATTAGCATATGCACTCTTAAGATGTGTATTGAATATGCGCTATAGATTTTTTTCACAGTGGGAAAAATAATTTATGTACAGTTGATAGTTTTATTACATTTTCTAGATTACTAGAATTTCTCAGGTAAATTATTACGGTGTAAAAATCAACATAAAAAAAGACATAATTAATGTCACTTTATCTGTCGGAGCCCTATTAAGCCAGGATTATTCTCCAAGATTCTAAAACTCTACTGCCGCAATTATTAGCACTCGTGGGGAGAGTGGACGTTTTTCTTCTAATTAACGATAATCATTAAAGAAGACTTATGGCAGATAGAATATTTAAAACTGAATATTGAAAGGAAAATAGCGTTGGATAGAAAATTTATATTTTTAAACGTCTTATGTAGTTTATCTTGTAACAGAGGTAATTTGATTTATAAATTGACCGTGCTATCCATATATTTGTTCATTAAACAATATATATTCATTATTATTTGGATATTAATTTTAAATTAGTTCCTATGTAATTATACCACCATGTGATTTTATTTTGAAGTCGTAAAATTTCATTTACTTGTTTATTTCTCGGGAAATGTAAATCATAGACTTATTTGCATCGTATAACATAAGCGTTAAACTGCATCGTTTAACTACATCCTATTTAAATTAATGGTAGTTCAAAATAGCAACCGGACGAAACCAGACAATAATTGGGACATTCTGAATTACGCAATAGAGCTAACAGCTATTGCATTCTTGTAATGCCAATAATTTAATTCAATTACTTTTTAGCTGTTTACTAAAATCTTCATCTATATGTCTTATTTCTTCTTGAACAAAAGGTGCTCTACATACAAGGACCCATTGAGCACAAGCTACATATTGTTCATATTAGTGATGTGGTAAGAAGGAATTTTAAATAAATAAGAAAAGTGAAATGCAGGGTTATACAAAATATATATATTATGCACATCTCACAGATTATGTAGAATTAAATTCGTTAAATCTATATGCTGAGCGTATATAATGGAAATACTAATTGGAAATATATTATCCATCTGAAAATTTTAAAGAAATCCTTAGTTTTTGTTTTTTTTGACATGTACTAAATATATGAAAATGTATTGGAAAATAAAATAAGATTATGCAAATTAACAAAAAAGCACATCTCGGGGGCTATTTATAAATGTAATATAACGTCAAAAGCATAAAATTCATATTGAATACTCAGAGGAAAATTCAAAATATTATCCCTTCCCAGTTCCAAAAGAAGAAAAACATTTCGTATCATATTTGTATATATCGCTTCGTCAAGGAACTATCCGCGAATCCTCTTTTTTCTCCTTTCAACCAGTTCTTTTCAGAAAAGAAGACATGCATGAGAGCAACTACTTTTTTACACTACATATATTTGAAAGCACTTGTGAAATATCTTTTGAAGCTGGAAGTATATTTAGGATAAAATGACGGTTTTTCTTTCAGTGCTACATCCACATAAAAACATTTTACCTTCTCCCATTAAAAGTTTTCATGTATCACTGCATATTCTAAAAAGTTGAAACATATGTGGACAGTAAGAATGTGAGAATATATTTGTTTACTTACAATTATTACTTACATTTATTATAGCAATATAAAAATTTTAAAAATGATATTGCCAAACAACTGTATTTTAATATATGTATATATATATATATATATATATATATATATATATATATCCCAAATGACATTTTTCTTTCATTAAGGGCTATTGTTATTCCTCAATTATATAACTACCATAATGAATGAAACATTTTCAGCGTTTGAAAATGTACTTGGTTTTAAAATTCAGACATCAAGGAAATTACTCACAAACCAATCATCAAATAAATCAAATTCTTACCAATCTTACCAGTTAATAGCCAATCATCAAACTTTTAATCAAAAAATAATTCTAATTTCTCTACTTTAGAAAAAATCTGATGTGGGCAGCACATGACTTTCCCTGCAAACATATATCCACGTTCTATTTATTTCAATTAAATTTAATTCACTTTTAATCCAATTTTCGTTCTCCTTTGATAACTAGACTTATTTTCAAAGGTGGAAAAAATACGAAAAAAACTAATATATCTCGAGAACGGCTAGTCCTAATGTAATGGGGCTGGTCATATTCTTTTCTTCGTTAAAAATTACGCATTAAACAAGCATTTAATGGACATATTTGAGCATACGTAGCTTTTTAGTTTAGATTTTGATAATTTTTGCGGGCCATTCTGCAAAAAAGGCAGGTTATTTTTTTCCGAATCGTACCAAAATCTAATCAGCACCAGGATGACCTATACGTGACTCATCTACCGAATTTTGTGAAATTCGGTCCATTAGTTTTTCAGCTACAGTGGATACAAGCTTTTGCGGGCCATTTCACAAAAAAGGTGGGTTCTTTTATTCCGAATCGCCCCCAATACTAATCAGCACCTGCCCCGACCACAAGTGACTTACCTACAAAATTTTTTGAAATTCGATCCATTAGTTTTATAGTTAGAGTGGATAAAAAATCTGCACAGACAGACAGACAGACACACAGACAGACACACAGACACACAGACAGACACACAGACACACAGACAGACACACAGACACACACAGACGTCACGCTAAAAATAGTTTTTTCGTATTCTAGAGGTCTCGAAACGTGTAGATCCGTCGAAAACTCGAGTTGTGATTTTCGGCATGATTCCAATACTTTCCCTATACATTACCATGTATTGCAGGGAAAGTAAAAAGCAGGAATGTATAATCTGAACGGATTTTTTCTATCGTTACGCTCTCTATATATAAATACATATCATACAATTTAACAGTGTGGGGAGAACATGAGGTTTCGCAACCATTTTATGAATCGATGAGTTCTTAAATTATTATATTTTTAAATGTTCTATAAGTGAACTGGACCTACAACTGTTGATATTCAGCGTTCGAACGTTCACCTCGACAGTGATTTTCTATGTTAATGATGCCACAGTTGGTGGAGTCGTGCCCGTTGCTATTGAGAGCTTATTGAGTATTTAAAGTAGCCTTTGTTAAATTGCGTTTTACAATTTACTTGATTGTGGATGGAAAACAAAGCACGAAAATTATTTTATGGGAACGTTCGGTTTGTAAATTTAGTTGTGTTTTCCGTATTTGTATTATTTACGAAGTGGACACTTATTTAGGAATCTGGCTATGCCGGGTAATAATTTCTAATACGATATCAAAACTACAATTTATCATACTTCACGGAAAGATATTTTCTTTTAATTTTATCAACATAGTTTTAGTCCTCAAACTCAGTTCTGTGCCTGAATATTTTTCTTCATATATCTACAAACTAATTTTCTGTTTTATATCCGCAAATATATGTCTATAAAACAAAGCATGAATTGTTAGGTTCTAGGTCTTGCATACGATGTTCACAGAAAAAGGAAAAACTAAATCCGGATCTGATTGCATAGTCAGCACCGGAAATATATCTGCACCAATGGTCTCTACAAAAGGAAACGAAAGCACTTTTTAAATAGACAGTTTTCTTAATAGTCTTATTTTAAAAACGCAAGAAGCGATAGAAGGGGGGGATTTAAGGGAGAATAATATCGAACCCCACTCGACGTGAAGTAAAAGCGTAACTATTAAACTTAGGAAATCAGCTCTCTTTCTAACGAAGGTTTTGAATAAATTGAACAATGATTAGATTGTCGAAATAATTGCATGTTTAAATCTACGTGAAATTAAATCTACGTGTTACGTGAAATAACTTATTTATATGATATAATATGACACGTCTCCCAAGTGTCAATGCGTCTCTTTCACTTTTGGAATATCTTGAACTTTTTTTTATTTCAAAGGAGCAGTTAAGGAAATTCGAATGTTTTACTTAAAAAAACACAAATATAACCATGCGAATAAAATTTGTAAACACGAGAATTTCTAAAAACACAAATAAAATAAATTCCATCCATAACAGCTATTTTTTGAACGTCTAAATTAACCTTCATTACTGTGAGAGCAGGAGTCACCATATGCATATTTTTTGTGTTTATGACGAAACATATTTTAGTCACTGTTTGATGACAGTCTTGGAAAGTCATGACCCCAAAAAATGCACGTCACATAAATTGCAGGTATGGTTGGGGCAAATTATCCTAGGGCCAAGATTTAAACCAAGCTTAATTGGAAAAAAAATAATGCAAGGATGCGGCATTGCACTGAACAGCATCCAATGAGAAGAAGAAGGGTGTAACTGAATCCCGGGCCAAATGATGTGGCTACAAGAAGGAAAGTCAACGAATATAAATGATTGTACAATTAGCGAAGAGAGAGAGTCGTTATTTGAATGGAATGATAATTCAAGAGTCAAGAGAGAGTGTCGTGATTTCGATAATTGGAATAATAATAATTCAAGAGTCAAGAGGGAGATAATCGTGATTTCAATAATTGAAATGATTTCAAGGATAGAGAGTCGTGATTTCAATATGAGAAATGCTTTCAAAAGAGATAGAGAGTCTTGATTTTAAAACAGCAAAGTATTCAGATGGAGTCGTTATTTGAGTCGGAAGAATATGATAGAAAAAGACGAAGTCTGACTCAAAAATGCCAGGAAAAGCATCGGAAAAGATAATAGTCATGATGAGCTGCAAACCCGATTTGCAGAGACATGTGCGGCCTTCATGTATGTTAGGTCCATATTTGATCTTTGGAATAATAGAATAATTTATATTATTTGGAATAATATATAAGACATGGTCTCACACGGTGCTTTTCTCCTCCGTAAGCGTTTGTTAATTATTGATGTAATTTTAATTATAACAGTAATAGAGGTGTGAATAAATGAGAATTTATTTTAAAAGTTACAAATGTGGATTTTAATGTGTAATGTTTCAATTTATTGATTGTGTTGAGGAACTCGTGCAATGGTGGGATGTGCGGCCACTATAGCAATATATACATGTTACGATTCACGACCACTTTAATTAAGATAAAATAATCCACACAATTCACTCATAAGGAAAAATTACCCTCCTTAATATATAATTTCACCACAAATAGAGCGATCATTCCAAGGGGCTGTATGTGATTAACTAATATATGTGAAGAAGTTGTGCATGCATAATACAGTATATGCTTATGTATGTACCATGAATTGTATCTACTAATAGTTATTCTTGGTTAAAGTAGTTCTCTTATATATAAAAAAACAGTAAACCACAACCAAGAAAACTCGCTATGCTGCACAATTAAGTGAGCCTGTGTAATTGGCGACGACGAATTCAGTGATTTCACGAACAGTATCCAAATTAAAAAAAATATGTTGAGCCTGCTCTCAGACTGCAATGGTTAAGTTCATTATCACATAATATGTCTATAGGGTCGTTCTCAATGTGACGAATCGCATTTATGTAGTACCCATCATTCGTTCACTTTAAAAAGTCGTGCACTTCGACTACAAGAATGTGAAATTTCGTTTCAGTAGCTAAACGGTAGAGCGGCTGTTCAAATATTGCCAGTTCTAAAATCCGTGATTTGATTCCAAGGGGGGCAGCAAAGCCTTTTAAAGTGGTACCCGAACGAATTAACACTTCAGGTTACTGCAGTGATATGTTGGGGGTCTGAAGTTCCCAAGCACGACTGGTACCGATTCAGTAGACTAAGGGATATTGACCGCCTCAGGAGGTCAGGCCAAAAATCATGCCAAGGTAGAAGATCACATGAAGAAAAAAATATCAGTAGACCGTTAACCTGAGATAAAAATAGAAGGTGGTGGTTACTACGATTGTCAGACGTTAATCAAAGGGAGGGAAATTCAAACTCCACTTTGACGGTAAGTGCTTGCAATTCCGTCTCGGTATCTCAAGGTTAGAGAAAGGGTTTAACAAAAACAGAAATAACTATAATTCAAAAAGGAAAATAATAACAGGACTTTGCATGTATTCGCTTTCTGCACATGGGGTGTTTTCAGTCAACACAGAATGTATGTAGTTATCAAAAATTAAAAAAAAAATAACTTCACTTTCTATAGTCTTGTTACATAAATAAGTGAATGAAATAAATAAGATATTGTACAGTCTATATAAGAAATCTGAGACTAGTATTGTGAAAGAAGATATTAAAACACCGTGTGTATATAATATAAATAATTTGCGGTTTGTGCAAGTTGGAAATAAGACACAAATAAATATTATTTCCAAGTCCTTTATGCTTCCATAAATATACATGCATTTTTTGCATAAAAAATTATTTAATCCGCGAGTGATTTTGCGTAATACCTCCCCAGCTTTCACCAATTTACACAGAAGTAATTTATCTCCTGATATATCTTTCGGAGCAAAGAATCCGAAGAATAAACATCATGTGATTTGGTGAAGCCTAATTAGACTTTGACTCTTCCTTCAAGTTCTTTACCGCTGTCTTAGAGATTAGCGCAGACAGTAAAAGGCACTAAACGGTTTTCTTAATGAACAATAAGATTCGCAGTGAATGGAAAGCAGCGTATATGAATCTTTTAAATACTTTGTCGATGGAGTAATGCAATAAAGGGTGTTTTTAATGGAAAATTAATGTTTTAAATGCATGAGCATTTTTGTTAAACGACGATGTTTAATTTATAATTCCCATTCAACTTTTCTCAAAGATTTGTTTATTGTGTTTTTTTAAAAGCTCTAAGTTTGATAAAATTAGATAACTTTTACTTTCCGTACAATGCGTATAATAGGGAAATCTTTCTGGGTAGAAATAAAAATATCCTGGATTTTTATTGATCTACTAGCCGCCTTTGGCGACCAGCCTGTTCGCTACCCTTGAAAATTCTGACCGTGGCAAACTCGTTGGCGCGACCTACCAGAAAGGTGTAAGGTAACTGCTTGGAAGGCCAGGAAGTGCCACACAATTTAGACCGGAACCCAATGGGGGAGGCATCCAAAGAGACCGTACCCTCCTTCCCCTACCACAAACCTCTCGGAAGGACTTGCAGTCCCACACGTTTAACGTGATCGTACTCCGCGTGAACACGGCTGCAGTTTTGGCAATGGCGGGCCTACCGAGTGAAATTCCCGCGCGCTAACCACTGGGCTACCGTGCCATCCGCGACAATCTCCATAACTTTATTTTTATTCGGCAATTTTGGGAATCGAACCCGGGCCTACCAAGTGCAAATCCCGCGCACTAACCACTGGGGTACTTCACCCTCCGCGATATTCTTCATAACTTTCTTTTTATTCACCCAATTTAGACCGGAACCAAGTGGGAGAAGCATCCAGAGGGACCGTACCCTTCTTCCCCTACCACCAACCTCTCGGAAGGACTTACAGACCCACATGTTTAACGTGATCGTACTCCGCGTAAACACGGCGGCAATTTTGGGAATCGAACCCGGGCCTACCGAGTGCAATTTCCGCGCGCTAACCATTGGGCTACTTTGCCCTACGCGACAATCTCCATAACTTTCTTTTTATTCATCCAATTTAGACCGTACTCTCCTTCCCCTACCACCAACTTCTCGGAAGGACTCACGGACCCACATGTTTAACGTGCTCGTACTCCGCGTAAACACGGCGGCAATTTTGGGAATCGAACCCGGGCCTGGTAACTGGTTGGACGGCCAGGATGTGCCACCCAATTTAGACCGGAACCCAGTGGGGGAGGCATCCACAGGGAACGTACCCTCCTTCCCCTACCACCAACCTCTCGGAAAAACATACGGACCCATATGTTTAACGTGATCGTACTCCATGTCAGTGGCGGAAATCGAACCCGGGCCTACCGCGTGCAATTCCCGCGCGCTAACCACTGGGCTACTTCGCCCTCCGCGACAATCTCCATAACTTTATTTTTATTCACCCAATTTAGACCGTACCCTCCTTCCCCTACCACCGACCTCTCGGAAGGACTCACGAACCCACATGTTTAACGTGATCGTACTCTGCGTGAACGTGGCGTAAGTTTTGGCAGTGGCGGGAATCGAACCCGGGCCTACTGAGTGCAATTCCCGCGCGCTAACCACTGGGCTGCCGCGCCCTCCGCGACAATCTCCATAACTTTCTACATATTCACCCAATTTAGACGGGAACCCAGTGGGGGAGGCATCCACAGGGGCCGTATCCTCCTTCCCCTACCACCAACCTCTCGGAAGGACTTACGGACCCACATATTTAACGTGATCATATTCCACGTAAACACGGCGGCAGTTTTGGCAGTGGCGGGAATCGAACCCGGGCCTACCGCTAACTTCCCGCGCGCTAATTTGCAATTTAAAATGACCATATGCTTAATTCCATCATCCTCATTCCATTGTTTCATTGTTCCATCATTTAAAATATCCATAAAATTAAAATATCCAAAAGTTAAAATATACATTTAAAAAATCCAGATCGTCCCATCATTTAAAATATAAATATAATAATTTATATAGAGCAAAGGCGCTCTATTCAGAACCGTGACGTCACCTCCACCTTGACGTCCCCACCCACCACCTTCCCTGCTTCAGCGGGGGAGAAACGAAGCGTCACGCCGAGCGGAACGGCGAGAAATTTAAAATCATGACGTCTTTAAAATTGCGATCCTGAAGGCAATTTTCATTATTTCTGGACCAGATTAGACTTGTAAGAATGCCAGATGTTTGACCTTTCTGAAAATGTAAATTATTAGTCGAAATTATGAGTACTTTTCACGATGCGAGAATTTAAAAACCAAAAATCGTTTTCTTGAGCAAAAAGTGACTTTTGTTTTAAAATCTTTAAAAAATATTAGAAATCGAAATTCAGATTTGAAATTGATATATTTTTACTCGAAATTCTCTGCTCTTTCCGATGGTGTAATTTGTTTTTTTCTACGATGTCTGGATCGTGGAGAAAAAAGGGCAAAAACGGTCGAAATCGCATAAAACATTAAATAAATAAAAAATAATTAAAATTTTAAAAATCGGTTTTCACGTGTCCCCTTCCCTCCCCCCGGGTCTCCGATTGCCAAATTTCGTAGCTCTCCGACGCGCGGTCGCGAAACGTATAGTGTATAAGACAGACACACAGACACACAGACATTGCCTTTTATTATATAGATTTGTTTTGAATTCGAATATGAAAATAATTAATAAATACGAATATCATTAATGGCGGTAATGAAATTTACCATTTATATCATTGCAAAAAAATTTTGACGAATATATTTCTGGAGATCTACTATAGATATACTGTTATAGATGATAATTATTATGGATTCAGCATCAATTTTCGTAGAAGTTAGGGGTTTCATATTAAAATGCCGTTTCTATGTAATGCAAATAATTTGTGTTTTGGGCAATTTGAAAATTAGATCTAAATAAATATTATCTTCTAGTACTTTATCCATACACAAATGTACATGCTTTTTTTTTTTTGCATAAAAAAATATTTCATCAGCGATTAATTTCGCGCAACACCTTCTTAGCTTTCACCAATTTACACAAAAGTCATTTATCTTCTCATATCTCCCGGAGCAAAGAATCCGCAGAATAAACATCACGTGATTTGGTGAAGCCTAATTAGACTTTGACTCTTCTTCCATGTTATTTACCACTGTCTTAGAGATTAGTGCAGACAGTAAAAGGCACTAAACGGTTTTCTTAATGGACAATAAGCTTAGCAGTGAGCAGGAAGCTGCGTGTATGAGTCTTTTAAATATTTTGTTGTGGGAGTAATGCAATAAAGGGAGTTTTTAATGGAAAATTAATGTTTTAAATGCATGGACTTATGTATTAAACGACGATGTTTAATTTATAATTTTTATTCAATCTATGTCAAAGAGTTGTTTATTATGTTTTTGTAAAAGCTCTGACTTTGATAAAATCAGATGACTTTTACGTTCCGCACAATGCGTATAATATGGAAATCTTTCTGTGAGGTAGAAATAAAAAAAGTACTTGATTTCTATAGATCAATATGTTTTGAATCCGAATATTGATGCAATATTTTAATACGAACCTCATTAATGGTGGCAATCAAAGTTACCGCCTATATATCCACAAACATTTTTGACGAACATATTTCCCCAGATTTACTATAGATATAATGTTATGGATGGCGGTTGTTATGGATTCAGCATCACATTTCGTAGGATATAGGGGTTTCAATAAGAATCTTGACTCCTGGATTTCTCTACATCTAGTTTAAAAATTTTCATTGAAACATGTATTGTTCACAGTTGACTGAACGAATGAAACTGAGATTATAATTAATATAAGTTCAATCAGTACAGCCTAAGTTATATATGTCCTTCTAAAATGCAAAAATGGATAATGGGTTATATATGACTCCCGCTTCCGTTTTCTTTTTACCAATTTCATTTAAAAAAATTGGTAAAAAGTAAGTTTTCATTGAAACAACTATTTATCAGACTCTGCTATAGATAGAGTTCAGAAAATGATTGATATGGATTAGAATCAAGTTTTGAGAGAGCAGAGCTGTATTCACAAAGGATTTATAATTCCAGGTTATAAATTTTCCTTGAATCGTCAATTTTCTTCAGAATCAGCTAGAGTTTACATGCGTGACTGGAATGAATTCAAATTAAAATTCCGTTGGGCGGATTCACTACTAAGGATTTCCACTTCCGGATTTAGTGATATCAATTCCGGTTTCTCCTAAAATTCGTATGTCTGGACGAAATAAGTGTGCAAAACAACTTGAAAATTCTTAATAGTTTCGTGGTAAATGAAATATACTTACCAATTGCCACAGTATGAAGGCTCTTTTATAAATTTCTTCTCTTTCAATTGCTGTATTTGTCTGTTATAAAATTAGCTCTCAAAATAATTTAGCAAAATAAACGAAATTTAATATGATTGTTTCATTAAAAGTCAGTCGCCCATTGATGTTGACGATCTAAGACTAGGAAGTGGTGATCAATTGTAGACATTTCGTTTGGATATTGAAAAATATCATGAAATATATATGTTATAGAGATGAATGGTAATTTTATAATTTTATTTAACAGGGAATTGCATAATTTGAAGAATATTCTCTGTTATCGAAACGTTAAATATATATCTTTGATAATACTTTCAATATATGACTTTGATAACTAGATTTATATTGTATTTGTTAATGCGTATATCAATTTTTTATGTCTTTAAAGAGATATATAAAAATTAGGGAACACTTCCCGGTAGTGAGATTCTTTGTTTTTGGGACATACAGTCCTTATCAACTTCGAAATATAAGGGTAAAATCTAAAATTTTGAGAATTTGTTTAAGGGGGTCACAGTGCTCGGAGATAAATAAAACATTAAAAGCCGTTTCACAAAATTATGGATACATTCTACTCACGTGATAGTTTCAGTTTAGGTTTCTTTTGATCCGTTTCAGCTCTCAAGCCAATAATAATAGAAAATTTTGAAAATTCTAATTAATGATGATGGTATAATGGGATTTTCAGAATAATTACACCGCTTTTCCGCTAAAAAGTTACAATTACAGAATTTGATACTTTTTTGATGCTAACATTTAAAACTACAAATAAACTAATTTTATAAACGATTTTTCAATTTGTTAAAACTCTTTTCTCAAAGATTAAACAATTTTGTCTCATGGAAATGAAATACGAGATGTTCACGAACCATAAATATTAAAAACAAAATTTTATATCATGCCGCTGCCAATAGTAAATTAAAGCACTTTAAATCATTTTGTCATGCATGGAAGTAATATTCAATATATTTATCAATTTAACATATTGACATAATTAATAAAAAGTGCGCCATTTTTATGCTCAAATCTGAAAGGGTTTCAGAAAAAAATATTTAAGCTAAATGTACTTTAGAATGTACTTTAAGAAATGTATTTTAGAATGTACATGGTCCACCATCCTACCGTTGTCTGCCTCCATACAAGCCACGCTACACGTACCAGCTCGTACTATCTACCACCTCTCGTACTTCACTCTTCGCCTTTTTATAACCTGGTTGCCAGCACCCTCTATCATCCGCAATCTGTAGGACTGTTGCTTAAATTTGGGCTATTTGTTCCCCGGGGAGACACTGTTTGAAAATTAAGAAGTCGAGAATAGAATGTGTTAATCCTTACTAATTTAAACAGAAAAAATTACACCTATAGCCCGTTACTCTTCATTTTAAAAGGCTTGAAAAATATTTTTCTTGATACTATACTTGACAATGTTACCTCGGGAGGAGTAACTCGCTCCCCAAGGTAGGCTAATGATGTCACGATAAAAAAAAAATGTATCGCAACTATTTTTCACACCTATAATTGAAACTCTTAAGTTTCATGATCACTGATCCATGAATAAATAATACTAATCGCCATAATAAAATTCGAATAAATATCGAAATTTTAGCTCTAATTTAAAAAAAAAAAACTCTATGTAGTTTTAGATTTTTGGATAACAAAGCCGAATATAAAGTTTTGTGAAAATCCATTAATATTTATGACCGCTACCGTGAACACAAGAAATCGACCACAGACAGACAGATGGACATCAGTCCAAAAATAGACAAAACATGTTCTGGTGATTTTGAAGCATAATCGGCATCAAAGTCTGGAATTCGAAAATTTTCTAAATTTTGAAAAAAAAAACAATACATTCTCTATGATATTAATAATATAAACACCTTGATTTATGTGTGTGTTTATTTATCTATCTATCTCTGGATAAGGCTGCTACAAAATGTTGCCAAACGTGTTTCAATCACGGATAACCATTTCAATGTAAATACTAACCCAGACCATCAGCATTTTCATAACCCTCCACATGAACACTAAATTTTTCCGAACACCAGTTGATTTTCCACGTTCACTGCTGCTTGAATTCAGTGGTCATATTAAAATCCGGACCGTTTTATTAGTTAATTAAATTTTTGCTTCAACGCGATTCGTTTTTTTTTCTTCAAAGATTTTCCTTTGTGTGGTGTCGGCAGATTTAAATTCATATTTTTTGTTGTTGTTGTTACTAATGAAATCCTGTTTCGGCGGCGCTAATTCAGGACCAGTGACACAGGATAGAACGAAGAAAATACACAAGACGAGATAACAAAGTTTATTACAATAAAGCATCACTGACGAAGGTCGGAGGGGGTGCAGCTTCACATTTAGACGAGGATCCAGAAGGCAGACGACTGACTTTATCATCAAGAAACATCCATGCCTTACTAGGGATTCGAACACGAAACCACTAGAGAGCACCCGAAGACGCTACCCACTTCTCCGCCTGGGCGGCAAATTTATATTTAAAAAGATTGAACACAAATAAAACAATTTTTAACATTCAAAATAAATGTTATTTCACAAGCGTATTGGCCAATAAAAAATGAAGAAAATAGAAAAGAAAAGAAACGTCGGTTAAACAGAGAAAGAGAATGGCGAACAAGTCAAAGCCAAAAATGGAAAAAAATGCTAAAAGAAAGGCCGAAGCCTATAGGCTGCAAATTGAGCAGGAAACTCTACAGTAATCTCAAAGTCATCGCCAAATTGATAAAAATAAAGTCAAGTGGTAGGTAATGACTTGCAAATTTTGAATTCCGTCGTCTGATGGGCACATCTTCTAGTATAGTCAACGGCTCTACCGTGCTGAAAACACCGGTTCTCGTAAGATCACCGAAGTCAAGCAGCATCGGGCGCGGCTAGTACTTGGGTGGGTGACCACCTGGGAACACTGCGTGCTGTTGGCACATTTCGGGCGCGGTAGCTCGGTGGTTTGCGCGCTGGATTTGCACGCTGCCACAACTGCCACAACCGTGTTCATGCGGAGTACCATCACGCTAAACATGTGGGTCCGTAAGTCCTTCCGAGAGGTTGGTGGTAGGGGAAGGAGGGTACGGACCCTGTGGATGCCCCCCCACTGGGTTCCGGTCTAAATTGGGTGGCACTTCCCGACCGTCCAAACAGTTACCTTACACCTTTCTGGTAGGTCGGACGGTCTGGGTCTCAACAACAACACCTTCTAATATTACTTAGCATGAGAAAGTAAAAATTGTAAACTTATGTATTCATATACTTCATATCGTAGATAAGTGAATATACATTATATGATTGCTTCTGGGAGAATTTATTTTATCTCAAAATAAAAATAAATAACAAAAATTCCCGAAAAAAAAATATATTTTATTTTTGAGCATTTCTCTTTTAAAAAAATAGTACACCCATGCATCTGGAAGTAAACAAACATAAACCATATTGTGGTATTTGAAGAATTTATTTTGTCTCGAAGAAAGAGAAAAGTACCGAAAGATTCCGAGGACACGAAAACACGAATTGTAAGTTCCTCATTGCAGATTTTCTGTTTTCAAGACAACGGAAAATTAATATATTTTCATACTTAATATGTAAAAAAATATACATGCTGTTGTTGTATATGAAGAAATTATTTTATGGTGAAGACAAATAAAAGCAACGAAAAACCCAAGACACTACTTATAAACACATATTTTTGTGGATTTCTTGCTTTTATTTTAAACAGTAGACTCATGTAGCCACATTTTAAACAGTAGACTGATGTAGCCTTATTTTAAACAGTAGACTCATGCAACTGTTTTGACTTGTAAGTCAAAGCAGTTGCATGCTGTTATACTTTTGGAATATATTTTTTACTCGACAAAAGATGAAACTTACCGTACAATTACAATAGACTCATATAGCCTTATTTTAAACAGTAGACTCATGTAACTGTTTTGACTTGTAAATCAAAACAGTTGCATATTGTGATACTTTTAGAATATATTTTTTACTCGACAAAAGATAAAAATTACCGTACAATTTCCAAAATAACAATTGGTTCTTCTCTTTGCAAATTTCTTGTTTTAAGAATATTGTAGAATTGTGCATTCCTATACTTAGAAGTGAATATAAATCATGTGACTGACTGTAATTGAGAAAACTTGTTTAATTCCGAAGCAAGCAAAATGTAACGAAAAATTCCCTAAACACAAACTAAAATATCTTCCTTTTGCTGATTTCATGTTTTTAAGTAAACAGTAATAATTTATATAAAATAAATATAAATTATCTTGTGGTAATTGAATAATTTATTTTGTCTTGAAAAATAGAAAAATTTCGAAAACACAAATTATAGGCTCTTTTCCCGCCCTGCTTTCTGATTTCCGAAATTTCTGTTTTTTGTGAAAACAGAAACTTCGAATATATATATATATATATATATATATATATATATATATATATAATAACCCCCCCATTTTCTTCTCATCTGCATTGTTTGAAGACGCACTTGACATTTCTATATTCAGTGGGTCAAACGTAAATTGAATACTGGAGAGACATGGTCTTCCACACCTGGTCTCGCTACTGACTAATCCGGATTAGCAACATCGATAACATAAATTCAGTAAAAAAGCGTGATTCCTTACCTTGGTTCAAAAATTATTAAGATTATTACAATAGCATACACGATTTATTTACGTTTTTCAAAACCTTTGTCATCCAGGAGCAGTAATCAACACAACCTTAACACGCCCTTGTTAAATGACTCACACTATGCGAATAAAAATTTTCAGATAGTATTGGAAGACTTAGAACCCTACCCCTTTCTATCTCGGTACCCCGTTCCACCCTGGTCTTGCACATAGATGTGTATGTTCAATTAAAATGAATTTTATAAAATGTGATTCCTCATAAAATTTAGATCTGGATTTTAACATCTAGTGGAACATCTAGTTTTAACATCTAGTTTCTGGAAATTTTAACATCTAGTTTAGTGACATAGAATTATTACCAAACCAAGAATCCAAATGGCTGGTAATTGTAAAATATACATAAATATAAAATAAATACTGTTTCTAAATTAAGTAATTTATCCTACAAAATATTTGGCGAAAATATGATGTTCGATATATTTATTTATTTATTTCTTTTTTTTTTTTCATAAAACCTTTACAAGCTCTACGCAGCGCAAAGAAACAGTTAACTAGCATTTCAGGTCAAAGAATTGAAGAGGAAAAGTTACCTGAAAGCCAAAGAGCGAAAATTGTTTGAAGACGTAAAATCGGAAAAATCCGAAATATCGGTTCATAAATTTCTGAACAAATATTCCACGTTGCTTATTACATAGTTTTAAAAGAAAATAATATTTAATACGTTTGGTTACATTGCTTTGTCGATAAAATATATAAATTTCGTATTTACTAAGCAATATTTTTTAAATACTTCAGCGTCAAATCAATTTTTAAAAATTATAGTGTAAAAACATATAGCTGAATTCGAAAATGAACAATTAGATCTGTTTCGTGCGCTAGTGATATAGTGCGAGAGTTTGGAACTGCTTCTAAGTATATATAATAATATTGCGATGACGGACATGGCAGATTGACAGGCTATGGTAGATGGAATATATTTCATATTAAGATGATATGGTACCATAAAATATAAATGAGTTGTCAATAGATTTGCCTAACGATGTATCGGCATATTGTCATTTGTCTATATAAATTCAAACATGACGAAAATAACTAAATTGTTCTATTTGAAAGTTTTGTTTAGGTATTTATGAAACTATTACAATGATGTATAAAACCCTCAAAATATCAATACATGATATATTGAATCAGCGACAATAACATTATTCTATGGATATTACATGCGATTATTAAGGGAATTTTAATCAGTGAAAAAACAATTAGGACGCTGTTGCACCAATAAATATAAATGTCAAGTCGAGGTTGATGCAATAAAATGTTATCTGCTTCTAACAAGGCAGCAGACCGGGTGTTGCCAAGACTATACATTAAATTAATTATTAGGGCAATAAAGAGTAGCACGCATCGAAAGGACAAGTGGTTCTTAGGATCTCAAGCACTTTCTGCTCAATGTATGTATCTCCGGCCGGAGACAATTCCCTCGCACAAGCCAGCAGTAAATGGGCCAAGTGGGAAAATGTGGATCCAATTGAAGTTACTACGCAATATGTAGGAGGGAAAATACGATTTGTAACACATCACGTCCTCTACATTAAACATTTTTGATAAAGTGAAAAACAATTAAAATATCTATCATATAACTCGATCTAATTTCCGTTAAAACATTGTGATAATATGTCAGAAAAAAGTCGCGATTCAACTCTTCATACGGATTCTCACTAAACAAACTCATGGCATCTAGTCAATATAACTTGTTTCGAGAGATAACTTTTTTTGACAGCATCTGATTTTACATAAAAAGTAACACCTAATATAAACGCATTTAGAGTTTTTTGCTGCGTAGTAAAGTATGTATTTAAAATTACCTTAATAAAATACTTGCGAAAATAATATATAGAAAAATATACTCAAATTTCGGAAAAGTACCTACTTCTAAAGTATGATATTATTAAGCTGAGGAAATATCTGTTTTCTTACGTGCGGGGAAAATGTTTTTGAGGAATTAAAGCATCACGTATGCCTAACATTGAACTGGGAACGTATAAAAACACATTTGCATTCATTTAACTTTTATTGTGCAAACTTTTTAATAATGTAAAATGGCAAATGTTACGTAAGTAAAGAACGCAAAAATTATTTTCAGTTCTGTTCAAAGTACAAAAAATACATAATGTTCAAGTATTTGTTATTATTTATTCCTAAAAATATAGTTACATCATTCACAGTACAATATTTTAGCTTAAGAAAAATAAAATACTGCTTAACATCTTTATATAGCACAGTGGAAATTTAAATTTAAATAACATACATTTGTAATTTTGCACTTAATTCCCATTCTCACGCTAACAAGCCAACGGAAAGTAAATCTCGCATTTTCCTAATAGCCCTACTAATGAGAACGGACGACCTAACATACTCAAATTAACTTTTTAAATATGAAACGGGTAAATGTTTTCTTTTTTGTTTTTCTCCTCTGGAATTAATTCGCCAAAGAAAGAAAAGTAATTTAACTTATCTTGACACGAGAGTTGACTTTTTTTTTACACAGTGGTCACGATTTATGCAAATACGTTGCTACTGCCAACTTGTAAGGAAGTTAACATTTGATTAAGTTGTAATTTAACAACCTGAGATATTCATATCTTTAGATTTGGTGATTTCATTAACTTCAGAACAGTAACTTAATGAATCATTCAATATTTGATAAATTAGAGTACTTTATATTCCTTTATATTTGCTAATTAAAAAAAATCGTCATTTTTAAATTAACGCATGCTTTCAATATACGTTGCAATATAGTACCAAAATTCGATTTTATTAAAAAATAATATAAATTAGAGCTCCTTATTATTATATTCCATTAAAAATTATAGGTTTATTGTTGCGTTACCAGCTACAAAAATCATGTAAAATTCCCTGTATTTTTCTCCTTTATTTCGACAGATATTGTGCTCCATATAGAATGCAATATTTGGGGTATGACCACTAACAATTAATAAACATTGATTCCCATTTATTTTTCAGTTAAAAACACTAATGCATTTTTTAAATTTATATTACCATTAAAACTTTTTGTAATTTATGTAACTTTTTAACACTTTACAACAAAGTTGAAAAGTGTTTATGACTTTGTTCATTCTGTCTGTTTGTCTGTCTGTCCGTTAGCACGTTAACTGCCGTAAAAATGACATTATCGAAATGAAATTTTAGTATGTTGTTCACACGGTCAGTAGGACCTATAGGAACATAAATGGATATTATCACCCGATTAGTTTTGGATTGAACCCGGGTTAAAAAATAAAATACAGTGAGCCTTATGGGACCTAATTTTTCAAACATTTTTTATGCGGATTTAAAATTCACAAATTGCTTCGAAATTTTAGGTAATATTCAAATTGTTCCATAAAATATATAAAAAAAATTCAGCGAAATATATTCAATAGTTTTTAAAATAAAAATTAAAACAATAATAACACCTCGTATATGAAGCGATCACGTGACCATGATATGAAAAGATCACGTGACCCACTTCAAAATGATATATGGCATCCATCTTGTCTCAAAATCGTGATTTTTAAAGTTCTTTTTAATTCGTATTGAGTGTTGTATCCGTCCTAAAACCACTTTATTTTTGCATAAATTCTGTGCATCTACATACTGAAACAACGCAATTACAATATATTTCAGTTTAAATGCTCATCCAAATTTGATTATTTCTACAACGAAGCCTATTTTTCACCTATGTAAAATGCAAACAGCATAGTATGTAGAATTAGTTGTATTAGAATTGGTGCATTTCTTTAACACAAAATCATTTAGTTCATGGAGTCTGCATAGCTCATATGAATGAAATATTCATTGATTTTACAAAGAGAAGGACGATTTTTCTCGATGAAGTTTTACGTATAGAGTTTAATTACTTGCAGCTCCATGGTCTTAAATTTTAAATAAAATAAATTATTATGGTATTGTGATAAATGACATGAATGGGAAATTATTTATGAATGAAATGCTGCTTTTATAGAGAGAGCCAGGCGTGTTATTTTTTCTAAGACGTCATTTGAATGAATTTCAGTTGTTTTCGATGAAGTTTTCAAATATAATAAATTATCGTAGTATTATAAAAATTCTAAAATTAATACCAAGGAATGTGTAACATTTTAGAGATGTTTAAACCAGGCAATTTATATTTCAATGCCGTCATTTGATTGAATTTCATTTTTTTCGATGAAGGTTTAAGTTTTCTAATATAATAACTTAATCTAGTATTGAGATAAGTTTTAAAATATTGCTGAGGAATGTCTTGCATTTTAGACTTGTTTAAAAAAATTGCATTAAGTTGGAAAGTGTTTCACAATCAATGCTTTAAGCATGATTTATCTTTCTTGTTTCTTATAAATTATATAATTTTCTACATTTTCATCAGTAACGTTAAAATAATAAAATAATCAGAAACGTGAATGTAAATGAGGACATTGGCCGTTAAATATACATTAACTTAATTAATATCTATATTCGTAACACTTTTATATCTAATTGCGTTTTTATGACATTATTTTGATTTCCAATTTAAAAAAAAAATTATATATTTCCTTGGTCCATTTACAACGTAAATTAATAGGCATCCTAGGTTCACAGATTCAAATAACCATATCAAACTATTAACTGGTTACTTATTTTATTAATTGAAACATATCGTGTTCCCATATAAATATACGCATATAAACCATTCAAACATGGGTTAATTAGTAATCGGGATTTTTCTTCAGAAACACGGTGTATTGCAAATGTTATTCTATATAAAAGGTTGACTTATATGAACGCAAAATTACGTTGCTATCATTTAAACAGCTGAAAACATGTAAAATAAATGTTTCTTTAAGGTGATCTGATGCCACATTTATGCACTCTCATCAGAAAATTGACGATATTGGAAATTCTTCAATTAAGCGGACAATGTCTGTTGGTTCAAATGCTATTTATCTCAACCTCCTTTTCAAATCAAACCCGTTAATCCTAATATCATTCCGGAAATAAAAAAATCCCTTATTTGCATAAATGAGTGCTTCTTAGCTTTCATTTCCACATTATCTCCCCCTCACAAAGACACTCATTGAAAATGCATCTTTTTGACTCCGTTTCCTTTTCGCAAATATACCAACGATAAAATAAAGTAGCAGTCATGCGCCCACAGCTATCTGCACAAGATGTCTGCGGAAAGGTAAAAAAAAATATAAACAAGATGATGAGATTGCACAGTCAATATTGAAAGTTTACTTTAACCGACCGCCTCTAGAGGGAGAGAGGCTGTTTGAGAAACTGAAATTACACACAATATCGTTATCTGAAAATCACCGGCTCTCAAGAAGAAGGAATAGCGTTTATTTTAAATTAAAAGTGAAAGATGTGTTGCTAATTATAAAACTCTGATGTGTGCAGCATTTGACTTCACTACAGATTAACTGCTTCACTACAGATTTAATTTAAGAATTTAAAAGGCAGCGGAACTCACGCTCTTAAATAAGATGTAGCTCTTTTAATATATTATCTTTTCTTTTTGTTTTACATCTTAACGCGCTAAGGGAAAATAGTCTTCTTCTTCGAAAATGGACTCAGTTAGGTTCTACCGTGTCGACGATATATATATATATATATAAAGAATTGAATAAAGAGGATGAGTGTGTTTAAAGGGTTGCAGAAAAGTCAAGGGGGATTGCGACCCCTTTTCCTGGTTTAAGCATGCCTTTATGAATCGTACGCTGAAATCGAGCAACAATGCAATTTGGTTACATTGCAATCCGGGAATCGAACCCTGAATCTCCGAATTGGCCAGTCGATACTCTACCGTTGAGCTAAAATAAACAATATCTGCATGAACGCACAGGAATCTAGTGTTCAGATTGTTTAAAACGCCCTCCTTCAACAACAATGCGCAATTAAACTCGAGAAACAATATAACTGTGCACTTCGACAAGCATTGTAGGTGTCACTGAGTTACAGCATCTAGCAACCGATAAAGTATTTATCGGTATGTCTGTACGCGTATTGTGCGTACCTGCTAAATAGATGATGCATTGTAGATGCCATTTTCCTTCTATCACACTTTGTTGCGGAGTTTCAGTTCTGAATTTTTTCAATTATCCACTACGTTAAGGTACTTTAAAATCTTAGAAATTTAAGGTCCCTTAACGTGTAGACTAAGGAAATTTTAATTTTTATGATTTGGGAGATTAAGTGAATTACAGAGAACCCACTATATAGATTTGTAAAAATCCTTGCTACCCCAACCGGGACTCGATCCCTGGATCTCCGAACTGGCCAATCGGCGCTCTACGGTTGAGATACTGGGCGAAATTGCATGCTCTTAACGTCGAAGTGAACTCTGCAAGCTTAAACATATATTATATATCGCTAACATAGACCAATAACTGCATCCTCTGTAAGTTTTTGTACTTAGTTTTAACATACCCCACTCTCTAATGACAGATTGGCGGGTAACTGACAATCTGACTGATCACCTTCTGCTATTTTTACCTCAGTTTAGCTTCCTTCTACTACTATTTTTTACCCAGTTTGGTATCCTGCTTTGTCGTTATCCTCTCAAATTGAAATCGGCGCTCGATCTTCCAGCGTCCACTCAGTCCGTACTAGTCGTACTAGGGTCACTTTCAGACCTGCGACATACATTTGCAGTAACCTATAAGGTTGATTTGTCTGGTGCTATTGTAAAGAGTCTTGCTGTCCCAGCTGGGAATCGAATCCTGGATCTCAACTGGCCAGCTGACGCTTTACTGTTGAGCTACTGGAACGACATTGCAAGTTATTATCTTTGATATAACTATAGTAGCTATAGTAGTTTGATATAGCTGTAGTAGTTTGAAAGATTCCACAGAAGTTTCAAATAGAACAATTTAGCGTTTATTGTCATATTTGTATTTATGTAGACAACTGACGATATGACGATACATTATTAGGTGGATTTACTATGAACTATTTTTGTTTCTATTGTATTCGCACACTCTCTATGAGATTTTGTTGAACGGATGCTTCTAGTAAAATTAGCCTATTCAAATATGTCTTAATACACAAACGAATAGAGATTTATTTCTAGCAATTATTTCAGTCTTTACCAAAAAGGTACAAAATGTCGTTATAATATACTCACAGTGTAAATATAGAAGGTTTTACTAACCCATGGTGCCGAATAGCGAAATAGAAGGATTAAGAGTAAAAGAAAAAAAATTGCGAGTCAAAAGTGTGCACTGCCCTGAGCCACAAATGTACCCTTCACAAACAAAAAGGAAAGTTAAGAAAGGTAAAGATAAAAAATGTATTATTGAGACTGTCATAAGCGAAAAGTATTGTCTGACTTTTTACAAGAAAAGTTGTTCGAAGAAGATACGTAAGTCAATTTTAATACCTCAAAACTATGTTTTAAAATGGTAACAACCCATTATTTGTTTTAAGTAGTTTCTCATGTAAAATAATTTGTTACTAACTGAAATAAAAATTGGTTTAGAAACAGTTTATGTTATTTATACTTTTGGCGGTAATAAAATCGGCCATGGATGTTTTTACCAACATTTTTGGAAGTATCTATATTTCTCAGGATCTACTATAGATAAGGGTTAGATAATATATGGTATGGATTCAGCATAAAATTTCAAAGGTAGAGATTCAGCAAGGATTTTCATATCCAATTAAAATGTTTCTTTTAAACATTTATTTCTCTGAATATTGACTAATATGGATTCAACATGTACTAGCTCCAAAATAAATAGGAGAGTTTACGTATGGTTTTCAATTCCAGTTATACCCAATACTTGTTCACTTTTTTATTTTCCTTGAAATATATATTTCTCAGAATTTAATATAGACATAGCTTTTCGAAGCTATTTTTTCAAACAGCCTATTTCGATGATAAAAATTAGCAATTCTATCCGAGTAGCGCAATTAGGAAAACAGCGAAGTCAGAAGAATCATAGCCAGCACGAAGATCTGTGGTTCTAGTTCTGGCTAGAGTTGCAAGATTCTTTACAATGACGCCCGAACAAAATAACCTTGAAAATTAGTGGAATGTGGGTGTGACCTAAGTGCGATTATTACGGATTCAGTGGACTCTATCATATTGGACGTCAATTCCTAAACTGGAAATCAACGATCATGCAATATACTAACCTTGATAAAAACAGTAGTATATTGCATGATCGGAACTAACTTGAAGGAACTAACTTGAAGTAAATTAGGAACTAACTTGAAGTAAAAATAATAATACAAGGTGGTCAGTCATTATGTCATTCCACTTTTATCAGGCACTAGAGCGACGGGAATGCAGTTCTGTATATGCATTAGGGTGGAGTGAAAAATATAGGGATTTTTTTTTAATTCGAAATCGACCAGGGTAAAAAAAGTTGTCCCGTGGGACAAAACGAAATTGTGAATATTCTTATGGTCCTGAGGTCAAAACTTCATGCGCCGCATGGAGGTCAAAATACCCTATTTCAGGCTAAAAAATTATCTTTTTGTTCGGACAAGAAACATTTTTTTTTTAATTTCGAATTCGTTCAGGGTCAAAAAAGTTATCCCATGGAATGAAACAAACATGCGTAAAATTTCAAGTCCCTGAAGTCACGTCTTTATACGCCGCACAAAGGTCAAAAGTAACTATTTCAGCTAAAAAAAAGAGACCAATATAATCTAAAAACGCAAAATTATGAAACGCCCTTTGTATGTGTTATCAGACTAAAAGAAACAATTATTGACGCATGGCTTTGCGACATATGGCTCTCTTTACCTAGATGCTAGAAACTTTGTAATCCTTAGGAGCCTTTTTTTTAAGTTTTCGATTTTGCAAGCACTCACATAGTTTTGTATGGACATGCTAGAGGGCTTCTCTCACCAGAGTATAGAAACCACTCAATATAAACCGAGGCTTCTCACTCCTCGATTTGTATTTCGGTGGGGGAAAGGATATAACCATACTTCAAAGAGAAAAGGCATAGACGTATTATAGACGAATAGTCCAAAAAGAACATTACACCCTGGTACAACAACCAAACTCTGTCTATATTGTACTCATTGCAGTTTCATCTGGTGAAGACAAAGTTATTTGTGGTGAAACTTACTTTATAAATCAATAAATCTCTCTTGAGAGTTTGATGGCTGTAGGCTGTGATGAGATAAATGTAAATACTGTCGTGAAGGGGGAGTTATACGTATATTGGAAGTGGCATTAAATCGTCCATTGCAATGGTGCATTTGTTTGCTACACGCAAATGAATTACCTTTGCAACATCTTCTAAAAAAGCTCGATGGAGAGACTAAAGGCCCCAATACATTTGCTGGGCCTATCGGAAAATCAATCCAAAATTATGAAAATCTTTGAAAACATATTCTCCAATTAGAGGAGAATATTTTTTTCGAAGTAACAGATTTGAAGTTAAGCTCTGATCAAAAGTATTTGTATGATGTATGCCAAGCAGTTTCCACAGATGTCTTCCCTGATGGTCTTGCATCCATGAAACCAGGACCAGTTGCACACTCTAGGTGGCTTACAACAATCTGTAGAATTTTAAGATTATATGCTCGAACAGAAAATCCATCTGAAAGCCTCATTACACTTGCAACATTTATAATGAACGTTTATGCACCTATGTGGATTAGCATAAAGATAAAACCACTCTGCTTGGAGGATCCACGGTAGATTTGGAATATGATACATCTTTCCAGATACTTGAAATCTGATTTAAAATATGTTATTGATCCAGTAATACAAAGAAATATTTTTCTTGCACCAAGAAAATATTCTCCTGTCAGTGCTTGTAGATGACAGAGAACATCTATGTGATTATATCTATGTTATTTTTCTGCAGAGTACGTAATCCTAGCATTTTAAAGTATCCACTAGGGGCATTACAATCCATTATTTTTGAACATTCAAAGTCACTTTACTATAGAATATAGATAGACCTAACATATACACTCCAGAACCTTTCCTTACAAACTTATTACAGTGCTTAAGGACTTTTATAGGAATTATGTATAGTGGATGTTCTAATATACATGGAGGTTCAGAATGTAAATGTATTTAATACTTAGAATTATCGCTACAAAAATTGATATATTTGGTTAAAAAAAAATAACCCAGTTCTGTATGTGTTAGCTCTAATTTACATATTATCTCCCCAGAGATAGGGAATTTGTTGAATACTTCACGTAATATACAACTGTTTAAATATGCATTTCTACACAAACGAAAAGCAAGTTGCCTCAGGCTAGCAATGTAGCGTTTTCTAAATGGGCAAAAAAAAAATGGCTACAATACGTTTGCTAAGTAAATATCGAAGATTTTCTTAACTGATGATACCAGAAAAAGAAATGAAGGCATTTAGAGGAAAAAATGTGAATAAGCATCGAATGTGAATGATGCCAGGAGCTATGAATGCACCCTTTAAAAACACAATGGAAAGTGCATCTTAGAAATTCTGAGAATAAAAAAAAATATCATTTAATGTTTCATAATCGCAAAAGTATTAAACGATCAATGTGTTTGAAGAAGCATTTGAAATAACATTTTAAAGATGAAATAAAAAATATAAATCACTAAAACATGCTGGATCATATTCAGAAAAATTCATTTTAAGAGTATAGACGACAATTTATGTTTCAAAAATTAAATAAAACATTCTGTCCTTTTGAGTTTATTTACATTTCGGATTTTAATTCCTTGAAATATATAAGAAGGTAAGTATTGGAAAAAGTAGTTTATAATGGTTTATAATGGATTCGAACTTTTAAGGTCCTATAGGGCATGCACCAACTATTTATCGTGAAGTTTATGTATGTAAATGGGTATATTTGTATCCTCTTCTAGGATTTTTTACGTATAGTGGCGAATAATTTGTGCAGCACGAAATTGGAATTTGTGCAATGTGGAGAAATGGGATTTTATTATACATTACCATTGCTGTTAGTGCGATTACTGGATATATTTTTACATAATGATTAAACGTGATTCTTAAATTGACAGTAAGTATATTATTAAAATATTTGAGTTGAACCGTTGCCATATAAATTAAACCCATTAGTTTATTTAGTGAATTGTGCACAAAACGTTTTGTGTGCATGAATTAGTGATTTATGTCCAAAGCAAACACACGTAGTGAAATAAACAGATATTAAACCTTTTTGACTTTACCTTTATATGCTTTATACAACGCTGTTCAACTTATTTAAAACACAGAGTAAAGTTTCGATCAAAATATGTTGGTGGCTGTTGAAATTTATTTCTGTAATTTATGCATCATATTTTATTACATTTGTGTATTTCATTAAGTACCAGTATTTCCTCATTTACAAAAATATTAATTTAATTCATTTTAAATATGTTATGCAAGCATTATTCTTATTCGAGGGCACAATTTGAACAGTTTTGTTTTAGAGTTTAGATTCCATGCCCCAGTGATCTAAGGAAGGTCAGTACCCCCCCCCCCCCCCCACACACACACACAAGATGCAAAACTAAGGATATTTTAATAAAATTAGTAAAATAGCTATATTTTAAACTTTAATATTTACAAAATTTTCCGATTGAGATACATCTGGACACCCCACTTTTCCCCAACAATTTTATACGTTGTTAATCGCGCCCGCTTTTACAGAACATATTTTTTCTCATCTATTTCTCCTCTTATTCAACTGATGTATTCAGATTATTTCAAAAATCATCTTTCTAAATTTCATTAAATTTGGCAACAAGAACATTAAGGAGTAACCTCTATGTTGATAAAGGCTTCGGCGGGAATCGGGGAAATGTAAATCGACTTTTTTTCTGAAATGATTCTCAAGAAACGAAGGAAGATAAAATCAAAATACAATATGTTTACAGATATTAATTAAATACTTGTTTCATGTGTAATTATTTGTTATGTAAATGCGTTTAATTTGTTAATAAAATAGCTTGGATAAATTCAGAATAACAAATGTTGAAGCTATTTCAGTTTTCGGGAATTTTAGCGACTGATGTAATTATGGATGCCCTACGTTGTCAAACGATGGAACATTGATATAAAAACTGTAAATTTCGTTTAAACTTAAGTACATCTCCATTAAACGTCTCAATTTACACAATGAAACTTACGTTTTTTATATATAAGAAGAAAAAATATATCTGCCTGTTGGATACGCCATGAGCTAGCTACATAATATTTTTTTCAAATTAAATCATTCAGACTACTAAACAAATATCTGTAAAGTAATAATTTCGTAAAAACTACAGTATATAAAACATTTATAGCAGTTTCAATCACACGAACAAAAGCAAGAAGACGTTCGTCATTTCCTTTCTAGTGTGGTCGCTCAAGGTTTTAATCCTAAGGATGAAAGAGGAGTTTTGTCTCCAGAGAGATGTGATATCGTTAATGTCTTATATGTTGTGCATTTAACTAAGTGTTACTTTACATATGTCTTCCATTTTATATCCTTAATGTCATCTACGCCCATACAGCAAAGTGTCAAATCGTGGAAGTATTGAAGTTGTAGAAGTAGTAGAAGAAGGTTGTAAAAGGATGTTGAACACTTATTTGCAATCATCGAAATATGGCACGTGATTAAGTATAATCTTAATTCCAGGTTCACGCTCTATGCTTGGGGATTTATCCAAAACACAGATCCGAACAAAACAACATTTATTAAATTGAAGAACAGAATAGTTAATCATTAATGTGGTGAAAGTTGAATAAGTACTCGTGGGAGTTTTGCCTGCATATATTTTTATTTATTTTTTTCACACCAGTATTAAAAGGTGAGATCGACTGATATGGGAAACATAGCATAATCCATACATCCCTCTGACATTTGCAAAGGGAAACTATGCAGTTTAAAAATAAATAATTACATACAAGACAATTATTGGAGCTTGAGAGTTTATATTTCTGTATGACATTACAATTACTTGGTAAATATGTTTAAGTGATCATGAAGAGAAGCTTAATCTAACAATAATAGACAAGAATATACTTACAGGAATTTTCAGCTTTAAAAAACATAACTTTCTTTCCTACCGATTATAACGATGTGTAGAACTATTCTATTCGAACCACACACACATAGGACTTATCCGAGGAGATGATATATTTTGGCGTAACTTCTGGATCCACTAAAAGAGCACTCATTTCTATGATATTTAAAGACCTCCAGTCACAAGTTAGAGCCTTTAAAGTATAATTTGTCAAAACATTTAAATATCTGCCGAAATTATTCTCCAGGAGCCAAAAATTCCCAGAGATTCATCTTGTTTTAGTTATTGAAAAGAACTCTCCCTGAATCAGCAAAATACATCTAATGTCATTCAAAATTAACCAAGCAATTCCATCACGTCGCACGCCGACCGTTAGCTTCCAAAACTTTCTAGAACAATCCCCAGGCAGTGCCGTACTATACGCCTGTCTGCTGTCTAGAGTAACCAGAAGACGTTTATCTCCCGGAGAAGCAAAAACAATAAAAATAGTAATAAAATAGTTAGTTGATCAAAAAGTAGAAGAAATCATCTGGGCCTCCAAATTATAATCGAAATTAGCAGAAGGGATGAATTTTGAAATCGAAATTACGCAATTATTAAGTAATTGAACCAGAAGCACAAACAGGGGGAAAACCGTCACCCCAAAAGTATTATCTTGTACAACCTTAAAAATGAAATTGGAATTAAAATAGTATACATTAATATAATATTGAAATACCTTTAACTCATCAACTATATTATTACTTTCTCGTGCGAAAGTATAGTTTTCACAAAAATTTTCGATTTCGAGATTTTGATGTCAATATACGTTAAGATTTCTGAAGTCGTTTTGACGACTATTTTTGCAGTGGTGTCTGTCTGTCTGTCTGATGTCCATGGTCGATTTCTTGTGTACAAGATAGCAGCCACAAATATCTATGGATTTTAATGAAACTTTATATCCGGCTGTGTTACTAATAAATCTAGAACTACGTAGACATTTTCTAAAATTCGATCGAAAACTTCGAAATTTTATGCTTTTTTAACATGGCAGGATAAGACAAAATTTGCATAATCCAGCATGAACGAGTTTACTTATGGTTCACTGATCGCGATACATAATACTTTCCATCATTGTTGTGAAAAATAGCCACGATATAATTTTTTTCGTGACGTCATTAGAATCCATTCAGGGCAAGTTACCTCGTGGGGAGGATGCATTGACAATTACGGTATCAATCGCAATGTTTATTTAAGTTCTTTAAAGTGAATAATAAAACGCTATAGCTGTAATCATTTGGACCCATGATAACGATTTTTTAAATTTTTTCTTGTAAAATTTGAAAAAAAAATTCTGATATGAGAAAGTTGAGTTGAGCCACACTTAATTTTTAAATGAAATGCTGTTATCTGATGTGTACACAACGAAATCTACTTAAAGAAGTGCGTACTATCACTGATCATTCTCGCCTACGCTTCGTATGTGCAGAATGGTCAATGATTACTAAGACAATTCCGCACTTAATAAACGTTCTGAATATTAAAAACAGTTTCGAAATCAATCATAATATATATATATATATATATATATATATATATATATATATATATATATATATATATATATATATATATATATATATATATATATTATATATAATTATTAATTATATAAATAAAAATGAAAAATAATAAACTAAGTCAAAAACATTAGAAAAATCAAAAAATAGGAAAATAAGATGCATTAACATTAATGTTTTGAATTTTATTTTCGCAAAAAAATGTAACTTTTGTCAGTATTGAAACTACGTTTTGAGCGCCCTTATAATGGTGTATAGTGGCATTCTCAATTATCCATTTTTCATATGAATTACTTGTTTAGTAGGAATTTTCATCTTTGATTCATATTCATATTCATGTTTGCATATTTGGGAAGTTGTATTCTGAATAGCTTGTCCAGTCTCCAGCTTAGACTCACTGGACGGGTTTGGGAGTAACTCCGTGAACGTTCGCACTGCCTCCCTGGTAGAATTTCGACTTGTTCATTCCGGTGCTTCTAGATTAAGCTGTTGAGGTTGATCGTGTATACACGTGGTAATAGAATGGTTCATGCCGCATGGTAATACAATTTTCTTAATGTATCCTTTTTTCATTTTTGTTGCCTGTAGTCTGAGTTTAAGTATTTATGGTAATGTACTATTGCTTAATCTGAAACAGGCATTTGTTTGGGTTAATTGGAATTAAATACTCAGACCTGACGATGAATTTAATTCCAAATTATCATCGAATTTGGGATGGTGCTGTTCTTTTCTCTTATCGGCATTATGGCCGTGAATTTGCTTCTATGGTGATGTTAATATTACTTGAATTGTATTTTTTTATTTTTACATAATTCTTATTATTACATTTCAAATATATATATATATATATATATATATATATATATTAATAGTTCTGATGGCATGAAATTACGGTGTGCAAAACAATATTTAATTTCTTTTCAATATCAATGTACGTCGCTTTATTTGTAAAGTTTTAAGACATTTTGAACTGAAAATCAATTAGTAATGAAATCTATTTTCAGTGGTTTGATTAAAAGAACAACCATCAGACGATTTTGGTATTTGAAATGCAACTCAGTTAATATGGTTATGAATAGAATAAAAAACTGTATAAAGTTGAATTAAAAAATATAAAAAAATACGTCTGGTATAATTATAAATTATTATATCTCAAGAAAAGTAAATTGTACACCAATAGAGTTAATTAAGAAAATTTAAGATATTGTGTTTTCTGCGTGGGACTGTATAAAAATAAATTTTGTGTTTACACGCTCTCAAGAACTGGAGAAATATTGAAATAAAACATTTGATAATTTTAAAATTTTCGAAAAAATTCAAATATTGCAGATTTTTGTTACTACTTCTAGGTCGGGTCTCACGTGTGTGCGAATTTTCAATATTACACCTTCAGTAATTTGGGCTGTAATACTATATTTTAGTCAGTCAGGATCATTCACCTATGACATAGATGAAGTAGAACAACGAAAACGTGGGTTTCAGAAATAGGTACCAAGCCCCTTAGTAAAGTATTACATGAAAAGATTAGGTCTTGCTAATAACCAATGTTAAAACTGATTTAACAGAATAAAACCAACAACATATCTGTAAGATGCAAGACATCTGTAAGACTTGTTTCAAATGAGTTTCATTGTAGGAGTTATCATCATTAATAGGTTTTTAATTTAAAATGTGTGTGTAAACAAAATGTATAAAATGCAATAATTTTAATTGATGTTTAAAATATATAAAGCAACATTCAGTGAGCAAGGATATATATATTTTAAATATTTATAAATATTTGATTAAATATAGAAAACATTTCGAAAACAGCATGTGAAAACTGGTGAAATCATCTTACGAACTCAGTGAATATAGACAACATTGTCAAATTCAAAATTGAATAACATTTATGGAACATAATTTATATACATGTTTATTATAATGTTTAATTTTTCTTTCTGTGTTTCAGATAGCACTGAATATATAAAAGATCAAGCCCATTATGAGCAACATTACGAAGGTACTGTATTTAACAATTATTTATTTTCATAATTTTTAGTCTCTTAAGGTACGGATATACAGAAAAACGTAACCGAAAATAAAAAAAAAATATATAATGGTTGAATGACTTTAACAATATTCTAGTCACAATGCTAAAGCCATTAAACTAGCATTCTGGACTATTTAATGTATTGTTTTTCTTAGAAGTGTATATTTTGATGATTCAAAGGAAATTTTCTGTTAAAAGTTTTCTAACTCATTTTTTTCATCTTTAGTATTGCATTATTGCTGCATTACTAGTACTGCATCTTTAGTACTGCATTATTCGTGCATATACTGAAGTATCAGTTAGACCATTAAAAATATTAAAATACAAACATTTTATGGATTTAAATTCTACGATTTTGTTATACGCATTTTAACTTTCTCATTCTATGTAATATAGTACTGTTTTCACGAAATTTTTCAATGCTAATATTTGTTTCAAGACCTCCTGAACAAGTTTTTTTAGTGGTGTCCGTCTGTCTGTCTGTGGTCCACTTTTTATATGCTGATCGTGGCCACAAATAATTGGCTTTTCGCGAAACTTTATATACAGCTTTGTAACAAAAAATCTAGAATTAGATAAATTTTTTTGAAATTAGAGCGAAATTACACTTTTTTTAATAAGGCAGCACAGAACAAAATTTAACATAGTTATGCATCTTAGTGTCGATTTATGGCTCAATGGCGACAAAACATAACGGTTTGAATTATTGAAGTGAAAAATAGCTGTGATACCATTTCTGTATCCTTAAGACCGGTAAGGGGTTAATTCCACCCCCACCGATGGTTAAACACCATCAAACTTTATATCAATCTAAAGTATTTTCCAAGTCTAAAATGAAGGGTAACATGCTATAATTGTGATTGCTTTGACTCTCCAATACATATTTTTCAAAATTTGTCTGGCACAATTTGCAGAAAAAATTTACAAGCTACTTAAAAATGGATTCTGCTACAAAAAATAGAGTTGAGCTGCACTGCTGTTGTTTTAATTTGTTTATATATTTAACGACATATATGTATTTACTCAAATAATTTCGAGGAGATAGACATGTTGTATTTAACATTTATTTTTAATTTACTCTCACAATAAAACGCTTTTGGACCAATTTAAAAACTTTTAAAACATTTGCAGTTTAAGAATTATACGTAAATAAATCCAGGTCATAATGAATGTTATGTCTTATTGTCGTATTAGTGCAATAAAACTATTTATAAAACCTTGCTGTTGAATAAGTCACTCCGGTTTTCTTAAATACACATTTGAACTAACTATGAATTTAAAATAATACATTCATATAATTTTTATACATAGTAATAAAACCAGAAATCACTTTTTGAGTACAAAATATAACATAAATTGCACGATTATCTATGATAAATATGTTTAAGTGTATTTAATTAAAAATAAATTAATTCATCTAAAAAAGGAACACATTATACTTACAATTACCTTCTTAAAATATTATTATTTCTAAAACGTATTTTGTCATATTTGCGATATTCCAAACCAATTGATGCGATTATATACACTAAATAGTTATATAATTTTATTTTGTATCTTAACGAATACTATATTTGTATTCATAATAAACTTACTGTTGAACAACCATAAACAGGACGACAAAAAATATGCGTCCTTTTAGCATTTAATCCATTTTTAACTAAAGTTTCCTCTTTCAAAATGCTTTTTAATTTATCAATTTCGAATCTTTACTGCATGTAGCTTCTTTAAAAAACCAGAAATACATATACATCTCTAAAACCAGTGGATACTGTTAATCAACCATGCTATTACTAAACAAGCGTTTTAATTTCAGTGAAAGAAAAATATTATAAAATGACTACATACTAAAATGACTACAAAGCTGAGCAAACCTGGTGGTTACTGAAATGGTTTTGCGATAAAAGAAAAACAAATATTACCAAAATACAGATCTTACCGTTAAAAAAGGACACACTTTTTTAAAATCAAGTACAAAAATTACTTCACAATGTCAAAAATATATATTCTATAACTGCAACATCGTAAACTAAAATTTTAGACTTCTCCCAAGCAAGCCTTTTTATTTCCTTGATACAGATATAAAAAGCATACATGTAAAATCCAGAATTTCGCCTCTGAAACACGCGGATTTTGGGGAAAGCAACTGAAGTTGCAATGCGGCTTAAAATTCCATTTCTAAATCGGGGCGCATTTATTCAGATCATGGAGAGCGGCGAATCCAAAGAAGAAGATTTACATTTGCACAGAATCCTGAGCGAGCATTCAACCTATCAGATATTCATGAAATCCAGTACTTATTTCAAATAAAAATTATCTGTTGATGTCGGCTTAGAAGTTCTGTTACTTTACATATGTTTCAGTATAAAAATTACTTATCAAATACTGTAATGGTATGCATAATGTTAAGTGTGTATTTAAGTGATGAAACTTTTCAATTTGATTAGATTATACATTTGGTAACTCTTCCTTCCTCTCTCTCTGTATGTATATATATATATATATATATATATATATATATATATATATATATATATATATATATATATATGTATGTGTATGTGTGTGTGTGTGTGTGCTGATTGCCATGTATCTATATAAAATAACTATAGGTTATTGTACATCTTGAAATATTTAAATTGATATTGTAATGCAAAAAATATATTTAAAAACAAATACATTTTAAGTCTCAAATATTGAATTAAATATATCAACAAATTACAAAGTCATTGCAAATTGTTAATATGGATATATATGTCAATCTACATATATAAAATATTTTTCGATACCAAAGGGATTTTTAATAAAATCCTAGAATTTCCACTATTTAATATTGCATAATAATATTTTATATTTGTATCCACTTTCTGAGAATTTTCGGAAACATTTATTTTATCATTAAACACTGGGTATGGACAATTATTGTCAATTTCTTATATGTCGTAGACTCATTACCTCCTTAAATGCTGTACATGTCTTAGAAGAGGGAAGTGTAATGTCTTAATAATAATATTTATCAATGTCTTACAGGCTGGAGACCCATTGCCTGAATAATTGTTGTCCAACATTCTGAGGTATTACCTCATAAATATATTTACATCATGTTTACACAATTTACATTTTATTGCATTAATATGTGACAACATTTTGTGAGTATAAAAGCCATATATCGCCATACTACCGACGGATAATTTCTTTTATGGAGTGTTTTTTAATTATAAGTGTATCTTATTTATATTACATATAAGAAAAGCAGAGAAAGTATACCTAGAATATTTTCTACTACTATTTGAGGCTGTCCCTGTTAAATAGATTGATTCTTCTTGTTAAAGGGACACGTCTGGGTTTATCGTCATAACTAGACAGAAACCAGCAGGAAAACTCATGGTTTTAGAAGAATTACATAGCAAGATACTTTTTATCAGCCGGAGAATCTAGTAAGTGCAACATGATGTTGATTAGGTGTAAAAAATAGACAAATAATAGGTTAACTAATTAGATAAATAATATATTAAGAAATTAAACTTACTCGTTAAGTTCAAATTCTAAAAATATTTTAAATTTGTGTAACAGATTTTCAATTCTAAACAGAAATTAAAAATATATGCACGAAAAAAGTAATAGAACTAAAACGTATAATATTTGTGGGCATCTACTGTAAAGTCGAGCTACGACTTAAAATCCCATTTCTAAAGTCAGAAGCATTTATTTTGAGACCAGGAAAAGCAGTGATTTTGTGGAAAAAATTTACATTCGCGCAGAATCCCGAGTGAAGTGACAAGTGTTGAGATATTCATGAAATCCAGTTCTTATTTTGGATAAGGATTTTTAGTTGGTGAGTAAAGTACCAAAACTTCTAAACAGACAAGTAGTCGTGCAAGAGATTATTTTGTCAAGATTTTCAACTCTTTATAATGTAACAAGTTAAGCAAATGGATATAAAAATTAGATTTAAGACAAATATATTTAATGAATGCTTTTACTCAGACATATTATTTTACAATATAATTTTTATGACGATTTAAGTTACAATTGCGCTGTTTGAGAAAGAAGCACACTACATATGCACTCATTTTAAAATATATCACAGTGTTGTAATACTGGTTTGTTTATATTAAGTTTGTTCAAAAGTCATTGTTAGATCTTGTGAAAAAATCCCGCTTGCGTAATATTCAGATTTGTCGCTAAAAATTGTTAAAGTCATAGGACTTTACCCGGATCAAATAAAGTGGTACATTCCCTCGATCAAATAAAGTCTTCTGGGGTCACACAGAAAATGGATTTCACTTCATAAAATTTGCATCCGAAAATTATGCATGCTAATATGTGTCAAAAGTTTTATACATTGCCCTATTACCAGTCGAAAACTTTAACTAATCACATATATGGGGTAATTTTGATCGTAGAACAGTGATACTTTTATGTTTGAGCGAATGAGCTATGTAACATAATTTTATAATTGAAAAAAATATATAGAGAGAACAACCAAATCGTTTAAATCTATTTTGTCGTGCAATCATTTTGCGAAAACATTGTATAGTACTACAATATATGACAAGCGAAAAAACGAAAACACATTTTAATTTTATAAATATTTTCCGCGTAAAATGATTTATTTTTGATTTCTTAAATGTGTAAAGCGTCAACAATTTTAAAGCTAGGGATACAGACATTTGTTGGGTCACATTATTGTACTTTGAATTGCTTTTATTTTAGAGGCTCAAGAAGAGATTAGGTCACGTTAGTTAAGAGACTCGATGAACGATTGGGTGGAGCTCAAATTGAAGAAGCAATCATAAAAACACGAAGAGAGACACATAGAAGGACAGACAGATGCTTCAATTATAATTGGGAAGATGCCAAATATGCCCATCAAAATTTCATCACATTCAGTGTAGCCGCTCTCTCATAGTGATGAGATATATATAAGTAGACAAACGTATGTATAGATTTAATAGTTATCAAGCGTGTCCTACGCTTATCTTTAGTGAACCCACTGTATAAACAAGCGCATTTCGCTACATTTTACTATTAACTTTTGTACACAATATCCTTAAACGTTCTGGTAACTCCAGTGCGAAAATAATGGATTTAAATAATAGATGACGCTTGACACATTTCAAGCAATATTACGAGCATCCATTACAGCAGCAATTGCACTTTCATTTAACCGCAGATTTTTCAAAAACCAGGCAGATCCCGATGTCAAAAGAGGAGTACAAAACTTGTAACCTCATTTTTAAAACATGGTGTCAGATTTTCAATTAAAACTCCGGTCTCCAGAGCGTGCTGAGGAATGCAGGAGATAAAAATATTCCTGCCTCCGCTTAGAATACCAATTAGTTCAAATATCGCGACCGCCACAAAAGTTTACCTTTGAAGTTTTCGCATTTATTACATTGTCCGGGCTCTAAAAGAATGCATCTTCTCAAGCAGAATGTTCGAAAGCCGGTTCGTGAAAAGAATGTGAACCATCATTTAGGCGAAGACAAAAAGAAACGTAGGGCTTTGTGAAAGTAACGAGCATAAATCAAGGACAGCTTAGGACATTTGTTTATCGTGTCACATTCCTCAGTTTTTCCTAATTTAAGTTGAAAAAAATAATGCTAATGACGATTTGGAATATTTTGTTGCAACTTTGATTAAATGAATCGGTCTCGGTGGTACGGATGTTTAAAATTTTTCCACAGCATTTGTCATGGATTATACTTTGTATGTGACGAAAGTTTTGGGAATGCTTAAGTTTGACGTTTGTAATTAGCGTCAAATTATTAATGACCTAGGGGCATTTCATAGAGTCAAATTAAAATCAAATAGAGTGTTTTCTTTCCAATTGTCTCTCTGTTGAATATTGGTAAAACGTACAGTATTCAGATATATTGATAAAAAGTTCAAATACCTTAAATGTATAAACCAGTCATTGCCAGATATAAAATATCTGTGAATATGAATAGAAATAATACAGAACCTGGTCGATCACAATCTTAAAAATCTAAGAATACAAATGTAAAATACCGCGGAAATAGTTGTAGAATGTAAGCAATCGTTTCAAAAAAAATTATTTTACTTTCATCAGTGCGAACAAGACTTAGTTAAACTATTACGGAGTGTTTAACTAAGTTTCCTTAATGTAAGGTTGGACACTCAACACGCTCATGAATCGAAACAGTGTCAGCTTCGCATCTTGGGATTTAAATTTCGTCATTCGTGATGTCACGGTCCAGAGGAAACTTTCAGATGAGTTGGTAGAATACAAACATTTTTCAAAGTTAAAATGTGTATGTTAATTTTGAAGTGGCAAAAACCAGTCGTAAATAACTTACACAAAGACTGTAAATTGTCCTGTGGACACTGGACCCTGTGACGTCCAAGTAAATTCAGTGACGTCAGTACAGTAAAATGATCGCAGTTGAGCAGTGCGGTCCCTCTCGAGAGCCCGTAAACTGCGCTCGTTATAAATCCTCATGGCATCATATGCGCAGGACCAGGTAAGGTCATAATAAGGTAACAATAAGGTCAGTCATGCCTAAGACGGACACCCCCTGAGTTAAATAATGCCACTTGAGCAAAATGGCTAAAGCAACAATGTACGGTAGCGCCATCTAGTGTTATCAAAAGCAAACAGACTGAGAAGCCTATAACATGTGGCTAAATTTAAGGTGACCAATGACTTATCATAGAGTCACAACTGGGCTATTTCACTCTCCTCACATAAAATTTATTTTTATTAAATCAAATTTGTATATATTTTTGATGCCAATATTGTACCCAACTTCAAAATTATTCCTCACTTTAAAGTCACTTCTCGTCCATTCCATATAAAAAATAGTCTGCTGAATTACTTTAAATATAGAATTTTATCTTTATCGAGGACGAAAAATTATTATGTATCGTAATATTAACAAATATCTGTTTATATCTCATAGCGCCTTCTTTACTTATAGCGTATTAGTTATATTCCCATATAACGTATCTTCGACATATAGCGTATGTGCACATACTTAATCGCGCTAAAAATACAAGTTTCCACAAGGCATGATAGTGACACAGCGAGTCATTATATAACGTCTAAAGGGTATATTGCTACTATATGGCCTAAGAATAGCAAGTCCCGATGGAACAGATATATATCTAAGATTTTAATCTATAGAAAAAAAAAATGAAAATTTTCATCGCCTGCAGTGACCAAAATTATATGTTTTGAAAAAAAATTATAGATTGGAAATGGAAAATAAATTTGGAAAAATGGAAAATAGATCGGAAATAAAAAAATAGATTAAAAAATACTATTGAAACCAAAATCAACTGAAATATATCATTTAATTTGTTTTAGGGTTTTTGTATTGAAATTTTTTTTTCTCAAAACCTTGTGTTTGTGCGGGAAAGCTATGTAGAATCCACACGAGGGGCCTATATATTTTTCACATAATAATGTGGGCCCCATATAATCTGGTCATATTCTTTACATAGGTTTCCCATATAGATAGCTGCTGAGCAAGGGCAAATTACCCACCATGGATCATGGTGGGCTTCAAATGGGAGCCCAAGTACAACCGTTTTAACGCCTATATGGCATCTATATATTTTTGCAATGTATTGCATGTAATGGTCTTGTAGGAGACTGTTAGATAACATACATTCTAGATATTATGGGCGTTCAGATGAATACAAAAGAACATATATGCATATGTATAGTGTTTAAATTATATTTATTGAAGCAAGTCCAAGAGTGAGACTTGTCTATAAAATCATTAAAAATACCGATACAAAAAATAAAATCCAATTTCTTTTCATTACTCAAAAGGAATGGCTAAAATAATAAAAAAAAAATCCCAAAATAATGAAAGCAAAACATAATGCGAGAAAGTCCCACGTAATAATAAATTTAATTTTGAAGCATTCTGCATGGGTATAAAAAATTAATAAAAATGTCTGTCATAATATTAGAAAGTAGTTTTTCCTCTACCGTTTTATGCACGATACAAAAAATAAAATTTCTGTTGTGTTTACACGTTATAGTCAAAATCAGCTTATGCTCGTTACAGTTCATTAACTTTTCAACGCTTATGGGGCAACATGGAAATATAAAAAATGGAGGAGCCATCGATCTTTTTTATTGATTACAGTTTAAGTGTGCTATTCTTAAAATGTATGGAACAGTGGTTTATAAGCTTTCATCTTTGAAAAACGCATCAATATGTTAGTGTAACAGATAAGTCTTTTGCAAGCGAGATTTCTTTTGAACATACTATTAATGAAAAGAAACTGTGAGAATGGATGAGTTCACATTAAAAATAAAAACTAGCATATTCGTGTGATGTGATCAAAGGAACTAGGTTATAACAATATGAACAAAAATTAGAATTCTGGATCTTGGTAAGATCACCAGTAAGCGATCAACTTATATAACAGAATGATAAATCAATAGATCACAAAAGCCATTTTATTAAAAACATCCTTCAGACGTACATACAAACTTTAAAAAGGCCAGAACGTTTTCGGGTGTCATCATACCCTTCCCCAGTGGCGTTAAAATAAGAAAAATTGCCAACATGCGTAAATACAATTTATTATCGGCACGCTGAAATTGCATATCCTAAAATGGACATTACCACAAAACATATTTTATACATCCATAAACCAGATTTCAAAATTACAAAAATTACAAAATCAAGAAAACATATTGTCTGTCATAAGACAGTTTAAATATCATTATACTAAATTCAATTTTATAAATTAGAGGTAACTTTGTAAAGGTTTGACTCGCATGGAATCGAGAACGAGTCGTCAACCATAACTTAAAACATGGACGGAGTCAAAATTACAAATAGAAGTGCGATATAGATAAATAAAATGGGATTCGTAGAGTAAAATAGACCGGGAATTATTACAGCTGATCAAAAAAAAATATTTTTCAGAAAGGGGTTAAAAATTATCATTAATCATTAGTTGGGCAAGATCAGTTGATTGCCTACCATTTTTAACGTCTCTAGCATGGCCAATCGAATACCAACCGTACGTTTAGTGTAGGGATTGCAATCCCGGGATCTCGGCTGAAAAATGAATACCGCAATACCGGGATTGGTGACGCCAGAATCCCGGGATTGCGGTATTTTTATCAGATTTACTTGCACGTGCTAATTAACAGTGTTCATACTTACTAAATTAAACTTTACACGACTTTTATCAAAGGAAAACATTCATTTTGAGATTGAAGCACATTTTGTGAGAACTTACTTATTAGTTAGAAGTAAATAACTTGAAGAAAGGTGCTGCCACCCTGAGATCTGTTTTAGTCAATAGATGGCGTTACTTCAAAAGTATTTGTAGCATATTTTTAGACGATGATGTTAACTGTTTAGTGGCAACATCTACTATGCTTATTCTGGCATCGAATGTTTATTTTCGACTAGCGTTGTTATGGTAGTTCATATTCTTTCATTATATGAATAAAATACATGCAGATTAATTCGAAATGACTACATCTGATAAAAGCAACACTAATATATACGATGAGTATAAATGTTCAAAAGTGTGCGAACTTAGATCTGTTTGGAAATACTTTTTACGTGAAGCCAGTGGACAATTAGCAAAATGTAAGTTGTGTAAAAAATCATAAAAACAGGAGGTGGGCCGACAAAAGGGCTTTATGTGCATTTAAATTCTATTCTTGAGATTAATGTTTTGAAACGAAGTAGAAATAAGGAAAAAACTAATTCCTGCTCTCAAAGAAATAGTGCTGCCGGTATTAGCTATATTGTTAGAGATACTAAAATAAATATTTATAGTTATTTTACGAAAAATGAGGATACTTTACTGGTTATATTATCTAGGAAAAATTAAACAATACATATTCTTCAATAAATAAAAAATACTGAATCCCGCGGGATCCAGGGATTTAAGATTTTACGATCCCGTAATCCCGGAATTGAAAATTATCTACGGGATTGCAATCTCTAGTTTAATACTACCTATATAAAATTTATAAACGTTATCTGGTGAAAGAAGGGGTACAAAATATACCCCTGCATGGCTTTTAAAGTTATCTTTATCCCTGAATTTATCAGTACGAATACGATTAAATAAAGTGGTAACAGTCCAGTGCACGGGTCTAAAATTAAACTGGGTACAATATTTGATAAGAGGACGAAATATATTTGGATGGTACGGAAAACTGGCTTTAAAAGGCAAACGATCATTAATGGGAATAAGTTTAGAAATGGATTGAACAAAATCACTGCGGATATTCGAAAATATTTCACAAACAAACTCAAAAGTGTAACCGGCATCCTGACCAAGTTTAAAGATGAAATCAATTTCACTGTTTAAAGACGAGATAGTAGAACAAATATTAAATGCGTTAAAGACTAAATAAACGTCACCAATAAGCACTATCAGAAGCTCGTACTGTGCATGCTGCATTAATTGAGGTTGGATAGAAAACTCAGATATCAACCATTATAAAAATGGTAACAATAAGATAGATAATTGCTGTATTAAATAATTTATTACATGCAAACAAAATGGACATAATATATATTTCATAATAAAATATTATATCCATCTCTCTCCCCCCTCTCTCTCTGTGTGTGTTGTATGGAGCGGAAAATTCAGACAGCCTCAAAAAGTCGGTACTTGGTTTGCTGACCTCCCAGTACAACATACCTTGACGAAATTATTCTAAAAATTCGAAATATTTTCTGAGTTATTGGTTGTTGAACTACGATTGGGAGCGATATTCACATAAATCAGTTCCTTAGCGATCAAAGATATAAACACAGACTTTCCATCTTACCACCATCTGAGAGATTGACAACGTTCTTTTTAACGGTTTTTTAATCAAATCCGCAGAGTAATTCCTTCATATTTATGAATATTTTCGTGTATTTATTTTTAAATTAGTCTCATATTATTTTTAAAATACAACAAAATATGTATGTTTTATTGCCTATTTTTTTATTTCTACACAATCGAAAAGAAATATTATCACAATTCTGTATTTTAATAAAAATATGGCTGTATACTTTCACATTCTATAAAAAAACAGTTTTATAATTACTCTAATTTTCATTTTCCGTTAATTTCTAACTAAAATCATTAACATTTTTATTTCAAATACTGCGGGAAAAGATCTTACCATTATTATATTGACGGTTGCTAGTTAGTAGGCTGAACGCTGTAATGGGGAGAAATTGATGCCTGGCCGCATGCATGGCCAATAGTTTCGATCAAATTATAAAGACCCTTACTGTCCTCACCAGGATTCGAATCACGGATCTTCATACTGGTCAGCCGATGCTCTACCGGGGAACTACTGGGACATAATTACAAGGTCTTATCATTGAAGAGGACTCTGTATTTTCCACTCTCTAATATCAATACTGACGTAAAACTGACTATCTGACTGATCACATCCTGCTATTTTTCACCTCAGTTTAGTCTCATGCTGTTAGTTTTATTACCAAGGTTAGCGTCTTTTGACCCCCCCACCCCCACCCCGATTTGAAATCAGCTCTCAATATAGCAGAGTTCATTTAATCCGTACTAGTAGTACTACGGTCACTTTCTGGCCAACAACTTCATTGCACTAACATGCAGGGTTGACTTGTTCAGGAGCCATTGTAAATAACTTTGCTGCCCCAACCACGAATCGGACCATAGATCATTGTACTGGCCAGCCGACGGTTTACCGTTGAGCTACTAAAACGAAATTACAAGCTCTTAAACTCAAAGTGGACTTTGCATACTATAAGTGCTTTGAAATTAAATGATTTTATTGAAAAAATAGGAAGGAATTATTTTGGTTCAAAACTGGCAATTTAGGAACTGAGTGGTGTTTATTTGTACTGTATTATTTACTAAGTGTGCAAAGACCAAACTGTATCGCTGGCCACTTTAGATACATTTGTAGAGGATTTTCACTTAATTTGTCAAAAGTGACTTAATTCAAACTTAGAATACTTGACATTTGGACTTTTCAGTTCAAGAGTAGTAACATAGGACGGCAGTGTTTAAAATATAACTCAGTAGATTAGGAACTCCAGAGAATTTACAACAATTTGTTGTTTGAAACAACGGACAACATGTATACTAATTGTTATTGCATACACTCAGAATAAATGACAATATGCAAGCTACTGCAATATACTAAGTCGGTGATAATGCTTACATGGATACGTAGTTATTTACAAAGCCTATATACTTACTCCGGCATTCTCTTACTTCGTCCCGTATTGCGGTCAGACCTTGAATAATAGTCTCTTCCTAGTCATCGTTGTATCGAAAGGGGTTTCCTTCCCCTTACTGCTGGAATCCTTTATCGTCAACCAATAACATTTCTTTCATTCCTAGAACCCTCTACTCAAGAACCCATTACTCATGTAGCCACTACTCAAGAAGCCATTGAAACTCTCACGATCCGAAACTACCTTAGGAACGCAGAAAATGCTGATTAGCTCGGTGTGATTGTTCTATTAACCGAACCAGTTAGACTTATTTAAGTAAACATAAATTACAATGCAAACTGAGGGAAATAATAATCGAAAGGTTATATAGACCTCGCAAGTTCGCATATTTAGGACCCTTAAATTACTGGTATTTAGTTTTAGTACATTATAAAATTACCTATCTAACATTTTATAAAATAGTGTTTTGAAACAACAATATAATAAACATTCTTTTTATGTATTCGATTATTTTTTGTACACAAAATCCAAATCAACATTCATTTATCTTTTGCAATATTTTCCATAAAATTTAAATATCTTTTGAAGTACTAAAGTATCAAAATGACTAAAAATACCTCAATTATATTTTTACTCGCAATTGCATATTCACTTGTCCATAAATTTATATGTTTGAAATCCTAAATATAAAAACCAATAAGCACAGATATAAATATGTATATTATATTTTTACAGTAATATTGTAATTAATATCGTATATACGGTATTTATTAATTGCGTAAATTTAATTCCATGTATAATAAATCCTTATTAGCGTATATGCACTAAGAAAATTCTAAATATAATTTCGCAGTTTTTAATAAAAACTAGTTTTAAAAATGTATATTTTTAACTTTAAATTAAGAATATGTGCGCTGATGTCTCTCTTCCCACACAAGTATTTATATTCAACTCGAGTGATATTTTTAATAAAATATTTGCTAAAAGAGAAAGTAACTAAACGCAAAATCAACATCTAATTTGAATTTTATAAAGAATTCATTAACATGTGATTTATGAAAATATCCGTGAAATAAATAAAAATCATCTGAATCATTTAAATTAAATTTGTTTCGTATAAAATGTTTGCAATTAAAAACCGATTTTTACTTTCCTTATATACATAATGTATAAGGAAAGTATTGTGACGGGGTCGAAAATTCGAATTCGAGTTTTCGACGGGAGAGCACGTTTCAAGCATCCCTCATCACGAATCAAACATTTTTGAAGTGATGTCTGTGTGTGTGTGTGTGAAAGTATGTGTGTGTGTGTGTGTGTGTCAGTGGGACTGTGGAGACGATAACTGACGAACGAATGGACCGATTCGAACCAAATTTGGTACAAAAATCCCAATCTGCAAACACTGGAAGCCTATTGTTTTTATACGCAATCGAATGTTCAGAACCCCCCTAAATTTTCGAATGAAATTTTGAAAAAATCGTCAAAAAATCAAAACCAATAATAAAGTTACGTAAATAGACATTTCTTATGTAATTTTCTATTAGAAAACGATTGACATAAATTTTAGAACGCTAACATGAACCGTTCTCGAGATATTGCACATTTTTCAAAAAAATTATCAAAAAGTCATATAAAATAGAAAAAAAATATTTCCTATTGAGAAACATGTTCACTTTTCATATATAATATCATGCGATAAATTGGATGGCATCATTCTCGTGGATCTAGCTCGTTCCATTCATGAAAAAAGATACTTTGAGTAATACTTTTGCATTTGAACGCCAATTTATCTGCTGTAAGAATAACTTATTTCTTCTTCCATAACGCTTGGCGAGATTTTGGCGACAATATTGGCGGAATGTCGCCAACTTGGCGACTTTTTGAAATATTGCCAAATTAACGAAAATCTCGTCAAATGGATAAAAATGACGATAAATCAATGAAAATGACGACTAATTGTCGAAAATTCAATATCTTGGAACGGATATTAGTATCTACTAGAAGAAAAACCTATTTATTTTACTGTGAAAATAGTAAATTCATTTCATTATATAAGGAAAGTCATGTGTTGCCCACATCAGATTTTTTTCGTTAAGGGTTGCATGTTTATGTTGAATTCAAACATTCAAACGAGACCAGATATTGAATGTAATCATATCTTCAGTTTTTACTTCCTCCTAAATGTATAAGAAAAATATCGTGACGTGGTCGAAAATTCGAATTTCGAATTCGAGATCGAGTTTTCGACGAAAGAGCAAGTTTCAAGCATACCTTAAATCCAATGGAACATTTTGGAGCTCATGCCTGCGTACTTGTGCATGTGCTTCCGTGAGTTTGTGGAGACTGTATCTAACGAATGACTGGAGCGTTTCGAACGAAATTTGGTACGTAAATTACGATTGGTGAATACTAGAAAATTATTGATTTTAAACGCAATCGAATGTTCGAAACAAACCAACATTTCCGAATGTGATTTTGAAAAAAAATTCATGAAAAAATCCGAACCTTCACTAATGTTACGTTAATAGTCGTTTCTCATGTAATTTTTCATTAGAAAGCGATTGACTTGAACTTGCGATCGCTATCAGGAACCGTTCTTGAAATTTTGAACATTTTTCCAACATATTTATAAAAAAAAAATCACAAATTTGAAGGAAAATAACTATTGGTAATATGTTTTCTTTTCATATTTAGTATTAAGCGAAAAATTGTTAACATAATTCTCGTGGTTTAAATTTGTTCTATTCACAAGAGAAAATACTTTGGGGGGATAATAATTTTGAAATTTGATGCCTAGCAATTTTCCAACAGTCATTTTATATATAAGAGATGTTCTTTCCTACGTTTGTCTATAACGTTTGGCGATCAATTTGGCAAAGTTTGCGATATTTCGCTTCAAATTGACAAAATAGCAATATATGTTTTTTAAATAACGTTATGTTAACAAAAATAACGCCAAATGGATGATTTAATTATAAAATTAATTTTAATATATGGACTTTATTGCATATTCTGGATGCTATCAATATTAATAATTGTCAATTTTGTGTTGTATGGAATATAAATTCATCGAGTACACTGAAATAACTTTACATGCTTTTATCCGGAAAAGCGCCAAATATACACTTCAACATTGAAAACACTGTGCTGGGGATATTATACACTGTTTTTACTGCAGATACATTTTATTATATAGAGAACGTCATGTGCTGCCCACATTAGATTTTTTTCAATACGTTTCACATGATGGTATGTAATTCAATTCCTATTTAAATTAATAATAAATAATAAATAATAAATATTATTTATGTAATATTATTATTAATATCATTTATTTAATATTAATTAATAATAAATATTAAATAAATAATTATAAATTATTTAGTTAGTTTTAATATTTATAATGGTAAATAATTTACTTTTATGTCCGATTGAATCTTGGAAAACCTACAATATCTGCCAACATTTTGTCACAAAACAGAAAAGTCTTTGATTGTATGAACGTGGAATCCCTATTATCCGAGTTCCGTTTATCCGACGCTCCGAGTTATCCGAGATAGTGCTTTCTAAACTGCCTTATCCAAAGTTGCAATGTAGTCTAAATATCAACTCTTGTGAAGTTATGAAAAAAAAATCTTGGCTTGAAAAATATGATGGCAAAGATGATCTTCCGCTCATTAAGTTCGTAAAAATTCTTCTAGTTTTAGAACCTAATACAGCACAAGACATTTAAGACTGTATAAATGAGATGAAGAACAGGATATGACCGATGATATAATTATGAATTTAGTGAATGAGGAAGAATAAGGTTGCTACGCATCCAGGAGAAAGCTCAAGAAGATAGCAAAAAGACGTCTTAAATATGATTAGGACAAAACTGCAGGACTGAGTTTTTAAATAAGAATACGCAACTATATCCACCTAAATTTATGAAAGATTATTTACGAAACAAAAATTTAAATATGTACATCAATAAGACACATATAAATCATGTGATGAGTTTCATATATATTAATGAGGCGGATGATCCGAATACTACTAATTTTTGCAAGACAGAATAATGTCTACATGATTCACAAAAGAATATTACACGTAGAGGGGAATCATTTATATTAACCAAAATATATATATGGAAAAATATTTGAAATAATAAAGATCGATCATGCAAAAAACATTGATCATGAAACACTTTCTAAACACAATTTTATTTAAATGTCTCTTAAATGTGATACATTCAGCGCTGATATATTTTAAATTATCACAGTACAGCAATCATTTATTATATTTGAAAACTTAAAAATTGAACTTTATTCAAATGGCGTCATCGAAGTATAAATCCTCTAGCTCTCTATGTAAAAGCAGTGAATATTTCATTCATATCACTTTTATTCCAGACTTCAGAGCTAAATAATTTTAGTGTGGAAAAAATTCAGCAATTAGTATTATGCAGCTCATATTACAACCACTTGTTTACATTCTTAATCCATTAAAATTAGGCTTTGTTGTAGAAATAATGATAATTTAATTCATGACAATTTAAACTCAAAATGATCATCTAAACTCAACCATGATCATTTAAATATTTCATGAGCATTTAAATTAAAAAATATTGTAATTCCTTTAGCACAGAATATAGATGCGCAGAAAATACGCAAAAATAAAGCGATTTTAGGACGGATGAAACCTAAATATAAATTAAAAAGAACTTTAAAAATCACGATTTTGACACCGAGAAAAAATATGGATGCCATATTTTGTTTTGAAGTGGATCAAGTGATCTCTTAAAATATTAATTACACCCATATTACATAAATTTTATTTTAAAACTACTAAACATATTTCGCTATAATTCTTTTTATATATTTTATGGGATAATTTGAATATTTCCTAATATTTTCGAATCAATTTGTGAATTATAACTTCGCTTAAAAAATGTTGGAAAAATTACGTCACATAGGGTTCAATGTATTTCACGTTTTCAACCCGGGTTCAATCCAAAACGAATTGGGTGATATTATTCATTTACATCCTCGTATGCCACATAGACAGTCTCAATAACATACTGAAATTTCATTTTGATAAAGTCATTTTTACGGCAGTTTTCGGGCGAACGGATAGACAGACAGAATGAACAAAGTCATAAACACATTTTAACTATGTTGGAAAGTGTTAAAGAAAAACATTAAAATATGTTACCATGCATATTAAATTCGTTTCCTATTCTAGACCATTACATTTACAACGCATATAGCATAAAAAATTTAAATGTTGATCGACATATTGCAGTTTAAAACTGAATTTAATATTATACATGTGTCTTCTTAACAACAATGTGGAAAAAATCTATGTTAAATGCTTTATTAACTCAACATATTATCTTTCGTATTGAGGTAGATAGAAATTTGCAGATTATCAATTGCCTAGAAATATGCAATTTTTTATTAAGTACTATGGCTTAACTGTGCCTTGCTATCAAAATAATTGGAGCTTATATATATGCTATAAACTATAGGGATGTATTTTAAAGCTTTGTTATGAAACTGAATATGCTGAAAAACTGGTTTTATGTAAGATTTGAAGGATAAATATCGTACTTTCTTTGTTTCTGAAATTATCATTATTCTCCACAAGGAGTAATGCTGTGTAAAATTTAATTAATTTGTATTATTCTCCTAAAAAATATAAGATTTGGCTTTCTAGGTCACCAGAGGAAGCCTGAAGATAATTTTTGAAAAACACTCAGTTTCTTCACCTCCGGAGTAAATCAATAATCTGGTTGTGTTAGCTTCTATACGTAGACGATAGTTTAAACACTAATCCGCTAACATTTGTCTGCAGTTGTAACATTTTTGAGATATTTAGTAGGATTCAAAATAATAAAGTCTAATTTTTTGCATTTTTGATAAAAAGTTTCCATTTTTAAAAGTTTCGTTATATTATAATTATAAGGACCGTGCTTGAAAATTGCAAAGGTAGAATGAAAACTCGCTGAAGTATCATTTAATCTTCATTTTACGTCGCTCGGTTAATTTATCACGCTTATTTACCGCATATTAAATGAGCTTATTTAATAAGTATTATGCTCGAGATACACAATCGGCATGATTACGTATGAAAAAACCTGATGTGGGCAACACATGACTTTCCTTATATAATGTAATGAATTTACTACTTTTACAGTAAAAAAATAGGTTTTTCTTATAGTAGATACTAATATTCTTTCCAAGATATTGAATTTTCGACAATTAGTCGTTATTTTCATTGATTTAGCATCATTTTTATCCATTTGGCGAGATTTTCATTAATTTGGTAACATTTCAAAAAATTTGCCAAGTTGGCGACATTTCGTCGCCAAAATTTCGCCAAGCGTTATGCACTAAGAAAAAAGTTATTCTTACAGCAGATAAATGACTATTGGCGTTTAAATACAAAAGTATTATTCTAAGTATATTTTTTCATGAATGGAACGAGCTAGATCCACGAGAATGATGTCACTCAATTTATCGCATGGTATTACACATGAAAAGTGAACATGTTTCTCAATAGGAATTTTTTTTTATGTGACTTTTTCATAATTTTTTTGAAAAATGTACAATATCTCGGAAACGGTTCATGTTAGCATTCTAAAATTTATGCCAATGGTTTTCTAATGAAAAATTACATAAGAAATGTCTATTTGCGTAACATTATTAGCGGATTTGATTTTTTGACGATTTTTTCAAAATTTTATTCGAAAATTTAGGGGGTTCTGAACATTCGATTACATATAAAAACAATAGGCTTACAGTGTTTACGGATCGTGATTTTTGTACCAAATTCGGTTTGAATCGGTCCATTCGTTCGTCAGTTATCGTCTCCACAGACTCACTGACTGACACACACACACACACACACATACTTTCACACACACACACACAGACATCACTTCAAAAATGTTTGATTCGTGATCAGGGATGCTCGAAACGTGCTCTCCCGTGGAAAACTCGAATTCGAATTTTCGACTCCGTCACAATACTCTCCTTATACTTTATGTATATAAGGAAAGTAAAAAATCTGATGTGGGCAACACATGACTTTCCTTATATAAAGCAATGAATTTACTACTTTTACAATTAAAAAAATGTTATTCTTATAGTAGATACTTATATTCTTTCCAAGATATTGAATTTTCTTCAATTAATCGTCATTTTCATCGATTTAGTGTCATTTTTATCAATTTGGCGATAATTTTGCAAATTTGGCAACAATTAAAAATGTCGCCAAGTTGGCGGCATTCCGCCAAATTCGTCGCCAAATTATCGCCAAGCGTTATGGATGGAGAAACAAGTTATTCTTACAGAAGATAAATGAGAATTGTCGAGCAAATACAAAAGTATTACTCAAATTATCTTTTTCATGAATGGAACGAGCTAGATCCACGAGAATGATGTCACCCAATTTATGGCATGGTGTTAAATATGAAAAGTGAACATTTTCCTCAATTGGAAATATATTTTTTTTTATTTTATATAACTTTTTGATAATGTTTTTGAAAAAGGTGCAACATCTCGAGAACGGTTCATGTTAGCGTTCTAAAATTTATGTCAATCGTTTTCTAATAAAAAATTACATAAGAAATGTCTATTTGCGCAACGGTATTAGCGGTTTTGATTTTTTGAGGATTTTTTCTAAATTCCACTCGAAAATTTAGGGGGGTTCTGAACATTCGATTGCGTATAAAAACAATAGGCTTCCAGTGTTTACGGATTGTGATTTTTGTACCCAATTTCTTTCAAATCGGTCCGTTCGTTCGTCAGTTATCGTCTCCACAGGCTCACTGACACGCACACACACACACACACACACACACACACACACACACACACACACACACACACACACACACATACACACACATACATCACTTCAAAAGTGTTTGATTCATGATCAGGGATGCTTGAAATGTGCTCTCCCGTCGAAAACTCGAATTCGAATTTTCGACCCCGTCACAATACTTTCCTTATACATTATGTATATAAGGAAAGTAAAAATAGTTTTGTTAAAAGTAGATGATTTTCAAATTGAGTTCTGTTATCTGTATATGTATTGTTTACATAGCAGTCGTTTATTCATATGTGGAGCAATGCCGGATAATTCGTTCTAGTGTATGAATATGAAAATTGAACTAATAGTGCTTTAAATGAAAATGCTTTCTATTCAACAGAAAACATAAAAATCTAGAACTCATTCACAGAATATTTAAGGAAACCTTTTAAATAGTTAAACAAAATTTAGAACCTCATTCAAGTAAAGCTTTAAGTTTACCATTTATACATGAAATCTATTTTTCTCTTTTCGGTTATTGCCTTCTTAAAAGTATGGGATGCAAAATGAAAATTGGAAAACGATGTGAACATTGATGGAATTTTTTAAAATAACTCAGTAAATTTTAGATTTCTGTTATTTATCAACTATGTTAAAAAGTTCATGCAAAATTAAATATAAACTCACTAGCGGCACCGATTCCTTCTCCCTGACAACGCTCCCTGAATCGCTGTGGATGATTTTTTATCCTGCCAGCTACGTAGGCTTAATACACATGATATGCATTTGGGAATATTATTGGGAACTCGCAATTTTCCCTTTGGCGCCTCATCTTTCAACTGTCTCCAAGGGCAGGTGAAGAAAACACAGCTCATGATGTCAGCATGACGTGTTGTTGTTGTTGAGACCCACACCGCCGACCTACCAGAAAGGTGTAAGGTAACTGTTTGGACGGCCGGAAAGTGCCACCCAATTTAGACCGGAACTCAGTGGGAGAGGCATCCACAGGGCCTGTACCCCCCTTCCGCTACCACCAACCTCACGGAAGGCCTTACTGACCCACATGTTTAACGTGATCGTACTTCGCATGAACACGGCGGTAGTCGTTGCAGCGTGCAAATCCAGCGCTCAAACCACCGGGCTACCACGCCCGATATGTGCCATCAGCACGCGGTGTTCCCAGGTTGTCACCCACCCAAGTACTAACTACGTGCGATGCTGCTTGACTTCGGTGATCTAAAGAGAACCTGTGTTTTCACCACGGTAGGGCCGTTGGGTCAGCATGACGTGTGAAAGACGTGAGCACAGGTTTGCCAGGATTTCCCAATCAGAAGAAGGGTTGCCATATCTGGCAATTTATCGACAATTTGGCGACATTTGGAGTCTTTTGGAATATTCCAGAAACTTCTCGATAGGGCGATTATTCTTTGAGATATAAAGCTTTCAAGAAGATTCTATGGCGAGGCTATAAATTTGAGTCAGTCATCAATGAATTGGAGAGGTCAGTTGACGAGTTGACATGGCACGAACTACATTGGACTGTGACATTTGTCAATGTTTTGAGAATAGTAGCGGCTACTTTGGGAAATTACGGTGGTCAATATTCTGAGAATAATACAGCTTATTCTGTGAAATTAATGGAACATTTAAGAGCTGTTTGATTGTATATTGTTCCTGTTTACATTGTGATTGTGAATAAACGTGTAAGTTAACCAGAAACTTGGACTCGTTCTGGTATCCTGTATGTAAACCCACAAATCCTGAGGATACGTTTCGTAACAATATGTGGCTTTCAGTTGCATGTTTTCAAATTTCATTCGCACGTGTAGTTTACAATTTATAACTTTCTGCCACTTCTGTTACAGTAAATTAAATTAAAATATGCAACGAATGATATTTCAAAATTATTGACAAACATTTGATTTCTCAATAAATTTGCTTCACAAAATATTACATAAGTTTCATTTTTTCTTAAAAGGAATTTTATTGCTTGTAAATCCGCCTTAATAAAAGTACTAGAATCACATAATTGACGACAAACTGTCAATTACAGTCTTCTGCCAACCATTTAAAATAAATATGTATCTGCACTACTAACAATACTATCTATGATTTTACGCAATTTAAAATGCTACTTTTCAATTACATAAAAGTAGTCACATAATCATGCTTCAGAGCTTGGATATGAAGCCTCCGTGGTTTCTAAGAAACGTCACGTGCGGAAGAAAACGTTACATTTCGTTATTTACTGGGTAGAGAAAGTGCGAATAAAAATATTAAAATATCATCGACGTATAGAATTTTAATATTCAATTTTAAAGCCACAATTAAACACGGAACCACGTAATAAAGTGTACTATAATCTGCAAAGATAAAGTATTAAAAAGATTTTCTAGAGAAAATTTATTAAATAATTGAAGATATATTTTAATTTATTTGATATGAATTATTCATACAGTGGCGCGAATATTTATAATTTATAAAATTATAACAAACCAATTTATCTATTACCGCTATTGAAATGATAATTCACTGTCCTCTCTAATGACGTGAATATTGCAAGTTTCGGTTAATGATATTAATCGTCATAACATGAAAAGTAGAAATTTCCATCTCAATATTGCAAAAACAAAATAGAAATTTTATATACTTATAATTGAAAAATATACTTATAATTGAATACTTGTAATTGAATATATATACTTATAATTGAAGAATTTTTATTTTACTTGTATAATATACCTGAGATGGATCATTACTTGAAATTGTTCTGAATAGCAAAAATGAAAAGAAGATGAATTGAAGTGTATATATATATATATATGCACATATATATCTTATAGCATCTATTCATCCCATATAATCCACATGCTTATTTTTATTCCCTTTAGAAGGCCATATTTTGCTGAAAGTCTTTCGAAATGTATTCTATTATATGTCTGATGGCTTTTCGAAGTTCCAGAGCCATATAAAATGCAGCTATTCACTGACTTACGCCACTGTTACTTTATTCAATCTCGAGGCTATAGATTATATCTTGAACCTCAAACTTTCGCATAAATAGCTAAGGAAAATAGTGAAGGGAAGATTGATCGTTTTAAAGCCGATTAAATTATAAATTTTCGCCGGGTAAATTGCAAGTCACGTAAGTTATTGTAGCTTTTTCAATCATTGTTATATCCCGCTACGATACATAACGGCAAAAACAGCTATAAACAGTTCTCAGGGTAAAATTATTAAATGCCATAACCCGTCAATATTTTAGAAGGGTAAAGCTATTATCTTGGAATAGCTTTTTAATATGATGTGAATTTTGTGTTTTTAGGAAGGTGTTCGTTTTATTAAAAATGAGAACTATATTTTTCAAGGAGGTTGGTATTCTATCATGACTAAGGTCTTTTAAGTTCAGATAAATATATAAATAAACGTTTTTGATATAAATATTCCATATAAATAAGCTTGAATGTTTCTACTTTTTTATTTGAATTATTTATACGAAAGGTTTCTATTTTATGTAAAAGTTTATATTTTCATAAATTATTATGATATTCGCTTCTAAGTTATCACCATATTTTATCAGGTTAATCTTACTGTATTTTTTTCAGTATCATTAAGTGCTTTCAATGGATGTGAACCATAATACATGGAGTTAAGAGATTATATGGAGATATAGATTCAACATTTGTTTTCACGGGGTAATAAATGTAACATCACTTGGAGAACTTATACTTTATAAACTTCCCTAAATGTAAATACCGCATTTGAAATTATATGTGTATGTATGTGACAAAAGAAGATAATGTGAATGAAATGTATTTGTATCGCAAATGGAGTGATTTATATGATATTTATTTCGTAATCTTCATGCAAATATTATACACCTGCACATATTATCCAATCAAAATCATACTTATAAGAAAAATAGTTATCTTCTGAAACTGCGGCACCATGGTATACCATGATGCAAATATTATCCAATCAAAATCATATAAGAAAAATAGTTCTCTTCGGAAACTGCTGACCGTAGAATCAGTTGATATGACAATCTATCGCAAAATCTATAAAACCTTATAAATGAGAAGTCACTGTCATATATTTATACAAAAGAAAAAAAAACACGGATTTGCTTGTACCGACTTGCACTGTTTGCATTTCCGATTTTTAGCGTTAGAGAAAACAATATGTTTAGTGATACCAAATTTTTCCCACCAAAAAAATCTATGTTTTAACGTAACCCTGTCTTGAAATGTTACCTTCGCAACACTTGCTTCGATTTTGACTTGTAAAATGACATACGTTGCACCAGCAGTGCTATTACATAATACGTCACATAAAAAGGAAACGACAATACTATGCTTCGACAAATTACAGACCTCATGTTCCATTAAATAGGTATTGCATTAGCGTCAGAAATTTCTTTCAGAAACATGTACTTCTACACGACTCGGATCGGCCCTTTGTACAGCTGCAGGTATCTAAAAAATGCAGAGGAAATATTTCCCTTCTATGTCTTTAATGCAGTTTTACGTTCCATCTATTCTTTCTATAGGATCATATATTTCCCGTGTATATAAATAAAAGATAGAAAAACAAAATCATTGTTATTTCGACGCAACACGGAATGTCGCGTGACTTATAGTTCCAAGGAAAATAACCCGAACCGGAGAAGTTGGTCACACACAGGTTAGCAAATGCCGGGGTGAGTAAAAATGGTTTAAAAACGACGTCGAAAATGCGTTTCTAAATTTTAACTCGACACGGAATGAGCTGTCGTGAAAAGTTAAACGATGAGTTGATTTAATCTAAATTCTCTTTCAAGCTTCACTAATTATACTTTACTCATAATTACAAGTAGCGTGTAAATATAAGTTTTATGAGTAGCTGTAGTCACTTTTATGGTCTTTTTTCATACTACATACTAGTTACATACAATGCACTTTATTTTGTTTAATTTCTTCATCATATATGGTTTAAAATTAATATAACTTCGGTACAAGTAGCATACAATACAAAATCAATAGTGTATATTGGATTTAAACGCAAAAACATACTTCATCGCCAGACCACACAAGAAGCGCTACTTTCATTTGTGAGAGTTAGATTGACGACTGGTGTAAGAACAGTAAACATGACTAAAGCAGGGAAAGGAAGAAGCCAACAGTACCGGAAACAAAATCAGCGACAGATCCCAAGGAGTAAGGAACAAAAAGTGGGACACATGAATCATTCATAACTTATGATGTCCTACCTTTTGTCCTTTACGCCTTGATTTTTACCTCTTTTTTTCTTCTCTGGCAGTTGGAATCCCGATTTTTCTGCTTCATACATGTTTTCTATCCTTAAACCAGTCATTGATCTAACTATCACGAGGGAATGTTGCGAATCGTGTATGTCCTGCCAAAGAATTGTGTTTCATGCTTTCGAAAATGGTCGAATATTGATTTTGTATTGCATGCTGCTTTTGGCTAGGTTTTTCCATTTTATTACTTTATCAGCAATTGGAGCTGTAGGTATATACTTTATTTACACTAACTAAACATTATTCTAACTAAACATAACTAAAAATTATTCTAACTAAACATAACTAAAAATTATTCCTATGTATTCAACATATATTCTACACAGGTTAAAAAACTTCATTGTTTTCGGAAACGTGTGTAAACTTGAGCTTTTCCATATTTTGAGATTTCAGTGAAAACTCAAAATACTTTTTTGGCTACAGATTAAAGCAAGAAAACAAATATATCATATTATACACTGCCCGGCCAAAACAAATGTCGTTTTATTTACGCAACTTAATATTTCGTTGGACTACCTTTAGCAAGAATTACAGATCACATTCATCGTGGTATTGTGTCTATGAGTTTATGCAATATCTCAACCTATATGGTTGGCCAACTTTGCAGTAGAATTTTGTTAAGATTCTTAGTTGATGAAGGAGCAGAATTACTCCTTAGATGCTCCCCAAGTATGGCACATATACCCTCAATGGTGTTGATGTCAAAAATCTGTGGTGGTTAATACAAGTGTGGTGGTTAATACAAATGAAGCCTCGTGCTCCTCAAACCAATTTTTCGCAAATTTAGCGTTGTGACTCGGGGTGTTATCCCCCAGGAATATGCCATTACCGCTAGGGAAGAAAATTACCATTGATGGAATAAATTAGTCATTCACTAAGTTTTGATACTCAGCTGACTTCATTTTATTGCTGCATAGTATTGCTGAACCCAGACTACCTGAACAGAAGCAATCCCAGATCATACAACTTCCTCCTGAGACCTGAACAAAGGGTACAGTACAAGAAGTGTCCACTGTACCCTTCAAGCGATTCTTTTCTAACCCTGATGCATCCACCGCGTTAGATCAGAGTAAATCTGGACTCATCAGATCACATGATTTTCCCCCATTGCTCAGCAACCCAATCTTTATGTTCCTTAGCAAAACGAGTCTCACCGTGCTAGCACAAATGGTCTTGCTTTCACTATAGAACATGGTTATGGGTTCCAGAGTCAAATTTTTGATATTCGGTTTTACTAAGCGTTTTAAAGATCTTCAGTAACAATCATTCAGGAATGTATTTCAACCAACCATTTCCTGCGAAATTGATGGTTCACCATGTTTTTCGGAATTTATATTGCGCTGGACAGTTCGTAATCCGGTGCAATTAATTAAAGCAATCTATTTGTACGTCTTCTGCACTTGGTCAGGACCAAAAATATGGGCAGTTTTGAAATTTTGTAGCATGTTTTCTTCTACTGCTTATAACATCTTCAGCCATGATAACTACTAACTGATCAGTTGCATGCTGATTTCATTATATTTAAAGGTTGTATTGACCTCAAAATCAAGGAAAATTTCGAAATGCATCTATGAGACCAGGAGACATTTATGCAGTTTTGGAGATTCATATGATATGTACTGACCTCAGGCGAAATGATGTGGCAACAAGCAGAGAAGTTCAACATATAAACAGTTAATTAGGAATGAACGTCGAAGAGTGTTGTGTTAAGAAATTGGAGGCGATGATGCCCTAAAAGGTGTAGTGTTTTTCAGTCTGAATTCAGGCTATGACAGTCAGAGAGAGTTGTGACAAGAATGGAAGTTCAAAATGCTAAAGAGTGTGCGTTATAAAATTACCGGCAATGACCATCAAAGTGTATGCTTTCAATGTTAGTTGGAATCCAAATGTCCAAAACGACAAACAGATGTATGTGCAAATTTGTATTATGCAATAGGTCAAAAATATAATTTTAGAAAAGTATTATAACTCCTGGTCTCACAAGTGCATTTTCTCCTCCTTTAGAGTGTATATAATATTAATGTTAGTTTCATCGAACAATAATATGTGTAATAAATAATGTTTATTTTAAAATTTAAAATGATGGAATTCAATTGTGCTGTATGTTAATTAATGATCTACATTAGGAACTCATTAAAAGAATTAATAGTGGGTTATTGCGCGGCAACAATGCAATGTACGAATATACGATTCACTATCAATTATTTAATAAGGAATGATAATTAAATCCAAAAGATTAATTATATTTATAAAGGAAATAAACTGCAACGTTCACTTACTTTCACCACAGCATCATCACTCTTTCGCGCTGCAGCATTTTCAGGCTTCAATCCACACCGCGACTGTTTGTGTGGCTACATAGTGTATGTGGAAATCAACATTTGTAATATCGTCAAACAGCTAATGATACCTCCAAATTAAAAGCTTTAAATTTGGATTTAAGGGTTTTATTGGGCATTTTGGTTTAAAGACCATTTTAAAAAACTAACTAAGGTTAAAATACCGAACTTTCGCGAATTTTATAAAAATTTGATAGATAACTCCTTTTTATGTTCCTAAAAAAACACAAAACACAACACTGCAGAGCGCTGGCAGAATTTGATATTCGAGCGTTGTTCTTCAAAGGCCATTTTCATTTCCGACGAACGTGAACGACTACAGTTCCTTGACACGTATTATCTGAAAAACACCTGATTCTTCCTTTTCTCATCTCACGTCTCATATGTCTCTACGCCACGGTAAAATAGTACCCCTCTCTTCCAATCAAGGTTGGAGATAACAGCACAGTCTCCGAACTGTTTGATTCTACCTTGTATATATATATATATATATATATATATATATAAATATAAATTATTAAATCCAAAGTTAGAAAGTATGTAGTAACTCATAATACACTATTCCAAAATTTTTTTACAAATACAAAGAATTAAAAGAAATTAAGACTAAAAGAGGAAGTAATATAGCATAATGCAAGACATAAGGACAAAGACAATCAACAAATTTCAAAAATGAATTTCTATATATATATATATATATATATATATATATATATATATATATATATATATATATATATATATATATATATATATATATATATATATAATTTCTAAATGCTAAATCCTAAATTCTGTAGATTGATATTTAACTCTCAGGAGTGCTTAGCTACTATAGTTTTTGCTATCTAGAGCTCCCATTGAGAACTTCACGAGCCACGTTGTTTTTTTCCAAAATTTTCAACAGATGATATTTGTATCTGCTGGTCATCATTCAGTTTGAGACCGTTAGAGTGAAGTAAGTAAAAAGTGAACCGTGAATGCAACAGTATTCTGACAATCTAATCTTCCGTTTTGTAAATTAGTTGCACAATTTATTGCTGAGTTAGTTTAGCAATTAATAGATATCTGAGCAATGAATTGAGCAAATATTAGTTGAACAATTAATTGAGCAATTATCAGTTGAGCAATGAATTGAGCAATTATTATTCGAGCAATTAATTAGTTGAGCAATTACTAGTTAGGAATTAATTAGTTAAGCAGTTATTAGTTGAGCAATTACTGGTTAAAAAATTAATTAATTTAGTAATCAATTGCTTGTTGAGCAATTAATTGGGAAATTATTGTATCTAATAGTTATTTTATGATCTTTTAAGATAGCTAGAGCGTTATTACCTATATCGTGTTCCTCATTTCGCTTAGTGGTACTTTAAATAAAAACGCTGGATATCGGGAAATTTATTGACATCATTAGTATTCCCCAAATACATCCGAGGTTCCATAGGATACTTCGTAACAATATATCATTTACGGTTTTTTAATACGTAAGGCAGTACTCACAAAATAAGCTTTTAATTTTTATCTGATTGGTTTCACTGTTTTTATGTCTCTTCAGTAAAATTCCGATTATGGCACATTGAGCCGAAGAAATCTCTGTTGACAAGGGAAGTCTAAAAATCTGGTGTAGGAATAATATAATAACATTTCCCTAAGGAAAATCGGTTTACTTAAAATAATTTTGTCCGGCTTAGTAACGTAAGTCCTGCTAAAACAAGAAAATATCAGATAAAAAAAGAGCCCGACAGCAATGAAAGGGATATTTACGGCTATATATATTTTTTAATTTGCATTTCATATTGAGTAAAAGAATTTGACAAATAATTATTTTTTTAAATTTGCATTTCATAGTACGCAAAAGAATTTTACAACCAACCATCTTACTTAAAATCTACTATCATAAGTTTAAACATAAACAAGTAGTTTGGATTTTATAACTAAGTCACAAGTCACAATAAAATTCAGCACTAAACTGTTTCGTTTGTTTATAGCTTAATGTACTTTATATTTATCTATTGCTTAATGGGCATTTTTCTGTCTATATAAAGAAATTTCTACAGAGGATAATTGTTATTACGACTCAACACGGCATATAGCGTGACACTCGGGTCAAAGCAATATAATCTCTGTCACAGAATGAATTCACAAATTGGTTACAAAGATTTATATATAGATAAAAGTAGACGTATTCATTTAATAGTTTTACATTTATGTATAGGATATACTTTACGAGACTGTGATTTTCTTAAATTTTGATGAACTTGAGTATATAATGTTAATGTATACGGTGAGTACATATAAATTCCCTGCATTTGGCTTACAGACAAATAATAGCTGACGGCTGTAGAGCGAATCACATTATTTAGCACATAGGCACTTTATTTTAGCATATTGTAGACCTCGATGTCATATCATTTAGCACGTGGAGACTTTAAGTATCTATGTGCTAAATGGTGTGACATCGGAGAAAATTTTGTCAATGCTAAGTGTATATTTCATGCAAATATTTGTAGATTTACCCCCATAATCAAAGAAAAGGGATTGAAGTTTCAAGTACCATTAACAAAAGTCGTTCTGATCTACTGTTTAGAAATTACAGGCAAAAACTCCCCTCACTCGCCAAGAAAATATTATTCGGTACAACGTCTGAATATTTTATCAACAAATCCGCTCCTGATTAAACCGAACAATTCGATATAAAATATGTAAAGGGGATTGAGCTGTGTTTGAATAACCAACGGTCATTCTACAGTGAGAAAACATAAATTTCAATTATTGTTGTTCCATGAAGATGCATAAGAGGGTAACTCTATCATAAAACATTTCTTTGATTCCCAACTGAAAAAATAACTGAAAAACTGAAAGTAAAGCAGTAGCAGTTTTAAAAAAACTGACAAAAATCTGCCCAGTTAGATAGCAAATTTTAGGTTATATTTAGCTCGGGGTGGTGTTTATGAAATTTTACTTTCCTCTATTAAATCGATTAAAATGCTTAAATTATTTTAGCATTAACCTGACTCTCATTAATCTTAACAATTCAAAGTATGTAGAGTTGGGATACCTTGGAATTCTGAGCGACCATAACAATTAGAAACATGTTCATAATTCCACAGTTTTCTGTAGCGTGTTAAAGCTTGCAAGTGGATATTTCCTGGATTCCGTCTCATTCCCTGAAAGCTCTCGTCAAAATCCATCAAATAGTTTAAGAGCTACTCAAGTCAGGAGATATTGAAATCTGTATTGAAATTTTCCTGTTCTTATATTTCAATTCCAACAGTTAGAAACCTGGTGAGAAAAGTATATCGCATCGTAAGCCAATCAGAGTAAAGCTTACTAAAATGAAAAGATAATAAGTTTAACTCAACTATCAATTAAGCCATCTAGTAACGTTCGTGTACCTGCGATCTTCTATATATTTTGCTTGAGAAACGTTCAAATTCTTGAGCTTAATCTATGGCTGGTTTATTGAAATCTTGGGCCCAAACTTTTTATTTAACTTCCATATATGCCCATATTACATTTGATCTATTTCATTTTAAACGATAATTCTATTTGCTTTCAACCATGTACCGTAAAAAATATGCACTTATTAACTCATCAAAATGAAAAGTATTAGCCATTAATTTGAGGATTTTTAAGCGAAACGTATCTAATTTTTTTAATAAAACTTTTAAATAAATAGTATGGTATGGTATTCATATTAAATGCACATAGAGCTTGGAAAGAAAGCAATTTAAGTATTCTAATTTAGAATTTCAGCACTACCTATGTAAATAACTTTGCTGTTCCTACCGGGAATCGAACCACGGATCTTTTTACTGGGCAGCCGATGCTCTACCGTTAAACTACAGAGACAGAATTGCAAGTTCTTAACGTCGAAGTGCACCCTGCATTATTCACCCTCTAATGTAAGATTGGTTTGAAACTGACAATCTGATTAATCACTCCCTGATTTTTCAAATTCAGATAAGCCTCCTACTGCTATTTTTATCCTTCCTGTCATCGTCCTTCTTGGTCGTTGTCCTACCTATATGAAATTGGCGCTCAATATACCACAGTCCACTGAATCCTTGTTAGTCGTATTAGGATGAATTTCAGACCCTCGACGTCTTTGCATTAACCTACACGGTTGATTTTTTCGGGTGGAATTTTAAAGTATTAGCTGCCCCATCCGGGAAATATCCCACATATTTTCGTACTAGCCGCTCTACCATTCAACTACTGTGACAGAATTGCAAGGGCTTGCCGTCGAAGTAGACAATATACATGTCTTAAAATTCATGACTATGGATTTCAAATGCTTTGAAATGTATGAGTGTCCTTATGATTTTATGCTAAATACAGTCAATATAATTTAAATAGGTACAAAACACTTTAAAGAAAGTATTAAAAAATTTGCTAGTTCCTTGTTTTGCATTTATTTTACTTAAACATAATGGGTTGTTTTTAGTAAAATCATGAATACAGGAAATCACTATAAAATCACAAATGGTAACTAAACAATAAATCAGCCATCTTTCTATTATATTTCACCCGAAAGGCATTGACATATACCTCTAGTCTCCTTAGTGACCACAGAATAAGTCTGTCATAAGCAAGAAACTAAAACAAAAAGAAAGCAATCTCTATGGGAAGGAAGGAAGTTTTTTAGTAATGAATATGAACTGTGACGGTTTCTGTATTTCTCGTTGCGTGGCCAAAATAATATGCTTAATGCCAGTTACGCGAAAGATATATCGGCTTCCGACTTGTTTTACAGACTTTGTGGAGCTTTTACTGGTTGAACGTATATATTCGATCGTTTTCTCATAATAGATTTTCTTATCTTTGAAATTTCGATAGTTGCAGTAAAACTAAATTGTTTTGCGTCTGTGAATTTGAGTTAGATTATGTTCCGTCTCTTTAAAAATGTTTTAATGTCCAATGATATTGTGATTATATAAATAAATACTTTCTATATTAGAAATGCTAATAATCGTAATTTATGAATATATATATTGTCAAGTAACCTAAATACCCCTCTGCATTATATATATATATATATATATATATATATATATATATATATATATATATATATATATATATATATATATATATATATATATATATATATATATATATATATATATATATATATATATATATATATATATATATATATATATATATATATATACAGGGTCTTTATAATTAAAGTTCCACTTTGAAATGGTCATAAAAGGAAAACTACTGGACAAAATGTTATCAAACTTGGTAATAGTTTGCAGGAGGTCATGGGGTATTAAAAAAAAGTTCAAAAATTCACCATCAGCGGGGAATGGCTCAATATTGTATTGGAGCAATGTATGCAATATTATTAAACGACATAAGACATGAAGACATCGATTTAAAAAGTTTTTAATCGTTTCTAAAACGTGTTACAAATCATGGTCAATGTGGCTCCCACCATTTTCTGAAAGCAAGTTAAATCACATTACTGCTTTCTCAACAGTAGCTCTTAGCATAAGGGAGGAATGTTAAGGACATGTCGGGGTATCACATTTTCAATTCCGTCAAATTGTTTATGTTATCACTATAAACAGTACCTTTGAGATAACCCCATAGCCAGAGGTCACACGCAGTAGAGGTTTGGTGACCAGGGTGGCCAAGAAATGGTGAAGTGTCTGCTTACAATCCGGTCATCCGTGAAATGTTGCTTAAGTAACTGTTTGACACATGTACCAATGTGAGGTGGAAACCCGCCCTGCATAAAAATCGTGGTGTCTAAGCCACTGTTTATGGTGATAACATAGACAATTTGGTGGAATTGAAAAATGTGATACACCGTCATGTCCGTAACATTCCTCCTGATATGCTAAGAGTTACTGTTGAGAACGGAGTAATGCGATTTAACTTGTTTTCAGAAAATGGTGAAAAGCCACATTGACCATGATTTGTAACACGTTTTAGAAACGATTAAAAACTTTTTAAACCGACGTCTTCATGTCTTATTTCGTTTAACAGTATTGTTGCATACAGCGCCATTCCCCGTTGATGGTGAGTTTTTGAACTTTTTTTTTTTTACAGAAAATGGAATCCCATGACCTCCTGTAAACTATTACCATGTTTGATAACATTCTGTCCAGTAGTTTTCCTTTTATGGCCATTTCAAAGTGGAACTTTAATTATAAAGACCCTATATATATATATATATATATATATATATATATATATATATATATATATATATATATATATATATATATATATATATATATATATATATATATATAGAGAGAGAGAGAGAGAGGCAAAATTTCCTTGTTTTTTACATTCATCTAAATGTGCATGCATCTCAAACGTCAAATTATACGGAGATTACGGAGAGAAAAGTGGATGGCATCTACTCATTAACGTCACCAAAATTCCTCGTTCAAAGGAATCTAAGCTAATTCATCAAAACTGACAGGGTCTATAATTTCTATTAATATATATATATATATATATATATATATATATATATATATATATATATAATATATTAAATATATATAGTAAGCGATGTTAATACCGATGATTAAATATATATAATAAATGATAGAAAATTTAGGTGTTAGATAAACAATGACATATTTGACTACATAGAGTGAAACAAATATCACTATAGTAAAGTTGAAATGTATTGCTATTACAATTACACTTAAAATAAATTGTTACTTTCGTTTGAACATCTGAACGTGCAACACATTTGTATAGCACTTTTCTTATTACATCTAAATTGCCATTGAGGTTATAGTTGTGGGCTTAAAAATAGTTCCGAGAATTTTGGAAGCTTTCCACAGAAATTCTTTATCTGATTCTCCCTTGTGTTTAAATAAATTTCGGTTTCTTCGGATTCGGATTTATTTGACGTATTATCAACAACTTTAATCATAGCGACAATGCTCTGTTAAACTTCTTATTCAACACAATCATCGTTTGTAGCATGATCGTCAAAAGTGTGATATCTATGTAAAACTCCTTTCTCACATAACATATTTTATGTTGAGCTGCCTTCATACATAGGATTGCAAATGAAGGAGGATTTCTCCTAAATACCCAATATGTTTCTCGCCAATTTTCTCTGTTTGCAGATGAGCATCACGCCATGCATCATTTAAAACTTCCGAAGTAATCTTCATGTAAGTATAAAACACTTTGAGCAAAGGATAAGGAAACTTTAAGTGAATAATTTCAGCTAATTATTGTATTTGTATTTAATTATTTGTACTTTATTATTTATTTGTGCTTAAATGCGTTGCTCCTTAAGTTTCAGTTTTTCTGAAGTTTCATGTGTTTCGGCTAATTCAACACCTTTGGTGATGTGTTTGGGAAAGTGGACTCAACGAATCTTGCGATAAATCTTTGTTATCAATATAATTGTTGTTCCTGGAATTTTGCTTTGATTCCAAGATGTTGCACGAAAATAATTTATTTATTTACATCTCCCCCACTAAAATATTTGAAATATTCGATGAACAGGTTATGTACAGTAACCTAATTGCTCGCTAGAAGCCATACGTTGTTGTTGTTGTTGAGACCCAGCTAATTTTGAAAGACATTATGTTTTGCTGACGTCACGGCAGTAGTGGCTTGGCGTGGGGACGCTATGTTTTCGTGGCAGATGGAATAAAGAAAGCTTTTGAAATGGACCAACGGGCGGTACGATCCAAATTTTGTAAAATATATAAATTTAAATCAATGGAAATATTTCAAGGTCCAAGTAAAAACCCCTGCCAGTAAAGTCGTGAGAACGAGTGCAATGAGAGATCATCTAAGAGACCTTCGTTTGTAAGTTGAATTTAGTGTTTCCGATATGAATACGGATATTCGGCTCTTAAGATCCGTCCGCTGAGACACTTTTCAATAAGCAAATTCAAGATACTTTGGACTGGATCCTTATTGAGATCTCATATGATCAGTTGAAATGCTAGAGAACTATTTAAGACATGATATAACTTTATACGTAAAGTTCTTTGTGATGTACAAATTTGGAAAGAAAATGTTATGACTCTGATCTCAATTTTAATGTAAATTTTGATGTGTTATGTTGTTGTTGAGACCCAGACCGTCCGACCTACCAGAAAGGTGTAAGGTAACTGTATGGACGACCGGGAAGTGCCACCCAATTTAGACCGGAACCCAGTGGGGGAGGCATCCACAGGGACCGTACCCTCCTTCCCCTACCACCAACCTCTCGGAAGGACTTACGGACCCACATGTTTAACGTGATCGTACTCCGCATGAACACGGCGGCATTTGTGGTAGCGTGCAAATCTAGCGCGCAATCCACGGGAAATAAAATTCTGTACCTTTTTTACGCAACTTTGTAATTTATTATATATGTCTAAGATCAATATTTAAGGAATAAAAGCCGAGGTCAATGTTTAGGGACACCCTATATATGTATATATTAATAGTTTGAAAATCCAGTGATAGAATAGGGAGAATTTGCAACTCAAAAATCCTAACTTAAATAATTTCTACATAATAAAAAGAAGTATTAAATAGTAAATAACATGGACAATAGAAATAACTAAAAAATATTAGGAGTATGCTAGCAACATAATTATATTATTAACATTGGACACTGGGTCCGAATAAAAATTTTAATTTTGTATTTCTTCATATTTTATCTCCTGAAAATTTTTAGCGATTTCAAAAAATTTTGTACATTTTTTACGCAACTTTGTAATTTATTATATATGTCTAAGATCAATATTTAAGGAATAAAAGCCGATGTCAATGTTTTTGAGACATCCTGTATATATATATATATATATATATATATATATATATATATATATATATATATATATATATATATATATATATATATATATATATATATATATATATATATATATATATATATATATTTATATATATATATATATATTTATATATATATATATATATATATATATATATATATATATATATATATATATATATATATATATATATATATATATTTATATATATATATATATATATATATTTATATATATATATATATATATATATATTTATATATATATATATATATATATTTATATATATATATATATATATATATATATATATATATATATATATATATATATATATATATATATATATATATATATATTTATATATATATATATATATATATAATAGATTGAAAATCCAATGATAGAGTAGAGGATAATTTGCAAATATGTATAGTAAAAAATACTAAAGTTATAAAGTTATTAAAAGAATGACGATTCAAAATACAATTAATTTAATACGCAAATGAAGCTAATAATAAAAGTATTTCAAAAATAATAATAGATTGAAATCCAATGATAGGATAGAAAGAAGTTGCAACTCAAAAATCCTAACTTAAAAAATATCTACATATTAAATAGAAATATTAAATAGTGAATTTCTTAAAGCATTTGGCGTTAACTCCCGTATTTCGACTTGAACGTTGAATGTTATCCTTCAGCAACACATCAGTCCTTGCTTTGTTAACTTACGCCTTCTAGTTAAGTTACCACGAAGGAAATAAACAAATCCGGGGTGAGCGAGAGTACTATTGAAGCAATAATTTCTGGAAAGTAGACGTTGGCCAAAAGTGTGTCTTAAGACCTCCATAAAACTCTATAAATTTAGTTCGCCGAATAACGCTGAAACCTTACATAATAAATTTCCCCTGTGTACTTTAAAATATCTGGAAAGTAAAAAAAAAATCTGATGTAGGCAGTACATTCCCTATAGACTCAAATTCATTACCTCTTTCTTTCGTTCATAATTTATTAAATTGAATTTAAGTGTGAAAAATAACACTGGATTTGCACATTTAATTCAATTATTGTTTTTATTTGGTAACTGGCCGTATTTTGGTAACTGGCCGTATTTGAACAAACTTTGTTTTTTATATTTGACTAGCAGCATACCCGTTCTTCGTACGGAGTATATAATATAAAGGCACATATAATTCCGAATCATATAATTATGTTAAAATATTAAATTTATTGCTCCTAAAGAGAAGTTTATGAATATCTGTTCTCATCATGCAAAATTATCTTCACGGGCAGATCTGAAGAATAAAACATTCTGACCCCTTTCGAAAGCAAATATACAAAAAACATAAAATTGAATCAATATATTCAAAATAACAGTGCTAAAATTGTATGGGACCCGTGGTATTTGTATACTCGAATATTAGAAGATATAACCTGTATTAGTATATTACATATATAAATTAAAAATATCAATAAACCCGTAATTGATTCCAATATATGCCAGAATGAAAGCACAAAAATTATATGGGAATATATATATATATATATATATATATATATATATATATATATATATATATATATATATATATCCCCGTACTACTTATATTGCCGCAGATTAGAAAATATGCCTGTATTTTAGTAGAAGATTACCCTTATTACAATATGAGTCTAAAAAATATTTGCCGAAATAAAACAGATGACATAATAAATTGAAAATTTCAATTATCCCCATAATCTTTATACCCGAATGTCGTAATTGATTCCAATATATGCCAATATATATCAAAATATATGCCTATATATCTGTACTACTTATATTCTCATGGATTAGAAGATAACCCGTGCATTTATAGAAAATTATTCGCACAACGTACAATATGTGAGTTTCAACAATTTTTGTCATAATAAAACAATGGCATAGAATTAATATGAAAATATCAATAATCCCTGAATCAACAGTTCACGAAAATACCAATAATAATGTTTCAACCTGATGACCGTAATTGATATTATCCAGTCAACAATGCAATGTCAATGAAATTTAATTTATATACATATCTTATTATTCAAATCGGAAAAGATTTAATAAAAATCGTATGCCGCATAAACAGATTGGATGTACATCCGTTGCTGAACGACATGACATCATTTGTTTCAAATGAATTGATGGGAATCTATTGATGGGAATAATTCTATCTCCATGGAAGGTTTGGCGACATTTTCGTCAATTTAGCGACAATTTAAAACATCGCCAAATTTATCACCAAGTGGGACTGTAGAACTGACAGTCCCATTTTGCGATACATTGACGAATAATCATCACAATACTATGCCCTAATAAAACATAATTAATTGCATTTATTAAGCGCAATTTTCTCAATTTTATTATACTTTTATGGATTTGCAAACATTTTATCAATTTGGTGATATATTAAAAATTCGCTAAATGTGTTACTAAGTAGGACTGGCCTACAAATGCTACCTAAACATCATTTCACTACTATCTTCTAAGAAAACAAATTTAATTTAATTGATTTGCGTCGTTTTTATCAATGTATCGATATTTCCGTCAATTTGGCAACGTTTAAGAAAAGTTGCCAAGTTAGCGATATTCCTCGAAATTCGTAGCTCTGAATTTTCAGATCTGAAGAACAAAACATCCGATCTCATTTGCATATAATAAATGAAAACACAAAATTGCATTATAAAATATACCCGTTCTACTCTTTTTCTGTTTCATCGGCTAAATAAATTTATTGGCTAAAAAAAATATATGAGTTTATTAGCTAAACACAATATATAAGCTTGAAAACTCTTTGCCAAAATAAATGAAAGTGATGTACACAGTCCGTAATTAGTAGAATTAAAAGAAAAATCAAACCGTTCATTTACAAAATATATTTTTACATTTATTTATTTATTATTCAAATAGAAAAAATAATAACAAATGTTAACAAACACATTTAATTTAATTGCGTTGCTGAGCAACATAATATAAGAAAGAATCTTCCTCATAAACTGCGAAATTGAATAACCATTTTGATCTCTTCCCCATAAAATGCAAAAATAATGACTATTTTGATTTCTTTATACTTTTCATTGTTTAGTAAATGCGTGTGAAGCATAAACCATGGAGTTAGATTTTCCATTTAAATTCATGTTTCAAACAATTCATGCTTTCAGATAGTGCCTAATTAATGCAAAAATCCTGCACTAAGCTCAAAAATGAAGTTTTAATTTACTTTGACGTTTTAAAGAAACGATTTTCATCCTTTTCGTTTGGATAAACCACGGAGTTAGAGAGTAGAACTCCAAGGATAAAGTTCATTAATATCTCAACAACCCCTGGTATTAGAAACTCGAAACTTGGGCAAAATTGATGGGGGGCTATTTTAAGGCCACTCACTAAATTTCATTAAATTCGATTCAGCCGTTCTCTCGTGATGATGAGACAAACGAAATATTCGTTTTTCACTAATATCTCGAAAGTCACTAGTTGCGGAAACTCCAATTATGAATTAAATTTTAAGAGGAGCTATTTCTAGGCTACCCACAAAATTTCATCAAATTCGGCTCAGCCGTTCTCCCGTGATGACGGGACAAACAGACAGACAGATTTTCAATTTTATTTATATAGACTAGCAGCATACCCGTTCTTCGTACGGAATATATAATATAAAGAAATTTATAATTCGCAATCATGTGCAAATGCTGTTATAATATTAAATTTATTTCTCCTAAAGAGAAGTTTAAGAATATCTGTTCTCACTATGCAAAATTATCTTCACGGGCAGATCTGAAGAATAAAACATCTAGGCCCCTTTTGAAAGCAAAATTACAAAAAAATAGGAACTGAATCAATATATGCAACCCTGTGCTACTTATATTATCGCAGATTAGAAAATATGCCAGTGTGTTAGTAGAAGATTACCCGTATTACAATATGAGTCTCAAAAATACTTGCCAAAATTAAAGAGATGACGTAATAAATTGAAAATATCAATAATGCCCGTTTTCTTTATACCAGAAGGTCGAAATTGATTGCAATATATGCCAATATATATCAAAATATATGCCAATATATATCAAAATATATGCCAATATATATCAAAATATATGCCAATATACCTGTACTACTTATATTCTCGTAGATTAGAAGATATAATGCATTTGTAGAAGATTACTCGTACAACGTACTGTATATGAGTTTCAATAATTTTCGTCATAATAAAACAATGTCATAATATCTTGAAAATATCAATAATCCCTGAATCAAAAGTCCCCGAAAATATCAATAATAATAATCTTTAAATCTGAGGACCGTAATTGATATTATCCAGTCAAAAATGCAATGTCAATGGAATTTATTTTATATACATATCTTTATTATTCAAATCGGAAAAGTTTTAATATAAAATCGTATGCCGCATAACACATTGGATCCGTTGCTAAGCGACATGATATCATTTGCTTCAAATAAATTGATGGAAATCATATCATCTGAATAATGCGACCTCCATGGCAGGTTTGGCGACATTTTAGTCAATTTAGCGATAACTTAAAAAATCGCCAAATTTATCGCCAAGTGGGACTATAGAACGGATAGTCCCATTTTGTGATAAATTGACGAAACATAATCACAATACTATCCCCTAACAAAACACAATTATTTTAATTTCTTAAGCGCGATTTTATCAATTCTATGATATTTTTATGGACTCACAAATACTTTAATCAATTTGGTGATATAAAAAAATTCGTTAAATGTGTTACTAAGTAGGATGGAGGGACTGCCCGAAAAATGCTACCGAAACATCATTTCAGTACTCTATTTTAAAAAAACTAATCATTGATTTGCGTTATTTTTATAAATTTGGAAGCATTTCCGCTAATTTGGTAAAGTTTAAGAAAAGTTACCAAGTTATTTAGAGATATTCCGCTAAACTCGTAGCTCTAAATTTGCAGATCTGAAGAATAAAATATTCTGATCGCGTTTGTATATACTAAATGAAAACACTAAAAATGTATTATAAGATACACCCGTTTTACTCTTTTTCTGCTTCAACAATCGGCTAAATGAATTTATTGGGTAAACACAATATATGAGTTTATTAGCTAAACACAATATATGAGCTGGAAACCTCTTTGCTAAAATAAATGAAAATGATGTACGCAGTGCGCAATTTATATAATTAAATGAACAACCAAACCTTTCATTTAAAAATATTTTTTTACATCCATTGATTTATTATTCAAAAAGAAAAAATAATAATAAATATTAACAACACATTTAATTTCATTTCGTTGCCGAGCAACATGATATAAGATAGAATCTTCCTCATAAAATGCGAAATTAAATAGCCATTTTGATTTCTTTATACTTTTAATCGTTGAGTAAAAGCTTGTGAAATATAACCACGGAGGTAGATTTTTCTATTTAAATTCAGGTTTCAAACAATTCGTGTTTTCCGATAGTGAGTAATTAATGCAAAAATCCTGCACCAAACTCGGAAATAAAGTTTTATTTCATTTCGCCGTTTTAAACAAACGATTTTCATCCTTTCCGTTTGAATAAACCACGGAGTTGGAGAGTATAACTCATAGGAAAAAGTCCAGTTTTTCATTAATATCTCGACAACCCCTGGTCTTAAAAACTCGAAATTTGGACTAAATTTATGGGGGGCTATTTCAAGGCTATCCACAAAAATTCATTAAATTTGGTTCAGCCGTTTTTCCGTGATGATGAGACAAACGAAAATTTCGTTTTTCACTAATATCTCGAGAACCACTGGTCGTAGAAACTCAAAACACGGACTAAATTTTAAGTGGAGCTATTTCTAGGCTACCCACCAAATTTCATCAAATTCGGTTCAGCCGTTCTCCCGTGATGATGGGACAGACAGACAGACAGACAGACAGATTTTCAATTTTATTTATATAGATTTTAACATATTTCCTGAATATATTTATCATCATGATTATATATCAGTGATATAGCAAGCATCACAAAATGCACTTTTCTTTGAGTAACAATTAGTCATGTTTTTGCAATTTTTTATATTCTAATTTATATCTCTAATAATTCTAATTCATCTCTAAGTCATAATAATTTTCACTAAGTCATAATAATTAACACCGCCACGATTCCAAAATACCAGTCATATATTGGAATTTTACCTTTAATATATTCAATTGCAAATAAAATTATTTTTTTTTCAAAATTATTTCATATAAAAATATATTCCAGGATACATGACATAATCGCACACTAAACAATCTTACACAATATAAATACACATACCCTTTCCCATATCATGGCACACACCATCAAACTATCGCAATGAAAAATTGCTGCCGAAACTTATTAAGCAAATCAGCATACATAAATCTGAGTGTAAGTTTAAAGGCTACGACGTGTTAAATTCAACAAAGAATAAAATAAAAATAGTGAGAGGAGAAAACAGCTGACGTGAGAAACAAGCTACTATTTACATAAATTAATTGCTTTCCTCAGAAGTCTTGACAGCCAGTGCCCATGAGAATAACGCAAGTGGCCGGGACATGCAAAACTTTCCTATTAAACGGAATATGTGCGGGATAGGCGTTTGTGTTCGAATTAAAAGGCGAAATTCCCCACACTCTTTATTATTTAGAGACGAGACCGTATCAATTTTATTTTTAACGTTTATAATGCGTTTTTGATTTGAATTTTATATCACTTTTGGTTGGCTTATTTTATATACTTTTCTTGCATTTTCGTATTATTTCTGGATATTATAAAATATCAGCTGATGCCACTGCTGTTTGACGAACTTTGCGTTCCTAATAGTTTTTGTCTTACAACGAAAAAAACTACGACATTAAAATATTGAATTTGATACATTTATAGAGAAATGTTAATGAGATACGCTGAAATAAGCCATTTTTTATTGAATCCTTAATTTAATTTCTATTTAATATCAACGCTAAGAAAAGAACATTTGATTTGAGACAGTGCTTCCTGGATAGACCATGGGTTTTTGCAGATATGTGTCTGCACAATATAAGCTTTGCTTGACGAATCTTAATTTTTACTTTCTTATGCTATGTGATATACAATAGTGAAAGTGATGTTATCAGTGAAATTTCCGAATTCGAGATTTGATGCCAATATCTGTTGCTTTGCTTCCTGAACACATTTTGACGATTTTCGGAGTGACGTCCGTCTGTATGTCTGCGATGAATTTTTTGTCTACACCATAATCGCCACAAATATCATTGCATTTTGACGAAATTTTATATCCGACTGTTTTATCGTAAAAGGTAGAACAAAATAAACTTTTTATGATTTATTAATATATATATATATGGATAGGCCATGGGTTATATATATATATATATATATATATATATATATTATTGCTTAACAATTGACACAACTATTTAATAGGAAATTTAGCATCATTAAATTTAGTAGAAATTAAAAAAAATGTGAAGCGTTAAAAGGCAAAAAAGGTTTCCGTTGAGAAAACATCTAGCGTGAGAAGCAAGCTATAATTTGAATAAACTAATTGCCTTTCTCCAAAATCTTGACAGTCAGGACCCAGAAGAATATGAATCATAGTTCAGAACTTTTATAGAATCCAGAGAATCTTTTACACTTTGAACCCAATATTGACAGGATACGAATTTGTGTTTGAAACAAAATTGAGTAGTACAGAAGTATTTTAAAGACCACATGTAGTTTTTAAAAATATAAACTTCAATTAACATATGGGGATACGAACCAAATATTCAGAAACATTCATCACATACGCAGTCTACGAATAAAGGTTAAAATAACACCAGCTGTAACAGGTACAAAGTCTTGAAATCTGTATCAGTGACTTTTCTGCATTTATAATAATTATAACATGTTCGTTTGGGGTCTGCTTTTCTCACAATTTCTTACTTAAGTGCTTACACTCTCATAGATGAAGTCCAAAGTTTTCGTCACTCTCCAGACAGATAAGTGAAAAAATACTAACCGGTACACTATTATCGCTTCAGCAAAACATTTTACCTCCAAAAGACACTTTTAGATATACGGGTTTTGGAAAATATTAATTGTTTTGCCCACATTCGAATAAATGATCGAAAAACTAAAAAGTTCTCAAAATATATGAACTAAATGTATAAAAAATGAACAGAAATACGCCATTTAACCTGTAATTAAGTAAAGTAATGCTCCATAACCAAACTGTAGCCTTATCTTTAAAATCAGCTGAAAATCAGCCGATTTCTGTAAGCAGAATTTGATAATAATTAATGTTATCCTGATAAATGAGAACACGATATATTTCGGAACAAATGTCTCTAAATAGTTTAAAAAACAATACCACGTTTCCTCAAATCCACTCTTTGTCATCAAAATGAATTATGCCAGCAAATTAATCTATTATTTTTTGAAATATTGCATGTATTTAGGAGATGAAACTGATAAAATTAAAATATTGCAATTACTATAATAAATTTACACCTCTGCAATTGCTGAATTTTTACTAACTTGCAAGGCTTTAATTAAATAGTAATATTAATATATAATGGGATTTTTAAAAACATCTACAAATAGATTCATTTAACTGTTAACTAGTATTATATATCTAAATTAGTTTATGGATAATAATAGTTAATAACTAATACGTTATCCATATATACAAAATTTAGTCTTTCAATAGCAGGAAATGCGATTGCAATTTAATGATATTTTCAACGTAAGTATAGTATTTTACATTGAACTTTGGGTCAGTTCAACCAATGTATATATTACTGTAAAATGATGTTATAAATACGTAATTTAAGTATTGTCATGCGAGATTTCGCAAATTCTCGTCATTCTTGTAAAAACCATGAAATCTGCATCATATTTCAATACTTATATTTTATACATCAATTTAACCCTGTTTTAATTATCCCTCTGGTCCCTTTAATATATTATGTTCTACAAATTATCTGCGCTAAATAAATCCTTAACGCCATTTTTATAACAATCTGTAAAAGCGCACTCAGAGAGAAGTATTATTTCGACCGTTAAAATTCAAGGTCTTATTCCCGGGCAGAGCAGATATCTGGTTTTGCTCTTTGCATGCTAATATTTATGCTGGACATGCACTTTTCACACAATGGTTCTGCCGAGAAACATCTGGATTTCTTTCCGAAACCTCGCGTAGAGGCTACGTTTCGTTCGGGACCCCTCTTTGGACTGACGAGGGTAGGCTTTTGAAGTTTTCTATTGGACGATGGCAGTAAATAGCTCTCCAACGGGACTGTGTTGGATTGAGAGGCCGATTTACATATTTCCGGAATAAATATAGAGTCTTGAAGGAATCGCCGCGCTTTTACCTGTCTGTTTGCTGACACCATCAGGTCGACCTGGACCGCATTCTTATGTTTGCCCACCACGGAGTGCGAGATATGGCATCACGCCAATCTCAGCCTCTTGTGGGCATGGGAAGAAGTCGCCATCGCCGAAGAACATCGAAGAGGAGCTCGTCACCCAGCTGAGAGAGCTTCAACGATGAAGGTACGATTGGTCCCGAGGTCTATGTGCCGGGTCGAGGTGTTGGAATGGATCTGAAAACAACTATGAAGCCAAGTTCCCTGTCTGCCCAGTACAGGCCATCTGATATTGGTGCGCCGGATTTGCTTAGATCAGTAAAACCGAGGGTACGAGGTGGAATTTTGAGTCCGACCCTTCTGCAACTCCGACGATGGAGGTAAGGGAATTTCTTCGATTGTTCAGTTATCGGACGGAAGTCAACCGCATTGATTAGTACAGCCTGAAATATCCTAAATTAGACTTCCTGGATTAAATTAATATTAGTTTAATTAAATATGTTCTAAGTTATTAAATTCTGATGACTAAATTTAAATTTAGGGGAATATCTCTGAGTTGCGTTTTCTTCCTGTGTTACTGTGACCATGCTATTGGAATTATTAAGTGTATTAATAAGTAAATATTGCTGTGCCACTTTGTTATATTGTTGAATAACATATTGTATCTTTGGATTATTTCCGTGGCAGCAATTATATTAGAATATATTAGAATATGTCCTGCATCCAGTTGGAAGTTGTGTGCTGATTAAGATTCAGCTATTTGTTAACATAACTCCTATCTCAATTGCTTTACTAAATAAAGGAAATAATATTTAATCCAAACACCCGTCTTGTCATTTAGAACTTTCCATTTCTTGAAAATGTTACTACTGTGTTTTTAGGTGATGTCGCCTTACCAGGTAAGAGTTTAATTTATATAAATTGCACTTGGAAACGTTAACAGGCCATCCATGAATTTTTTCCTGGACTGGACATCTTTCGAAACAGAACCTGGGTTGTGCCAAAGAATATCACGGCTTAACATATGTGCATCTTAGCATATTTGTTTCTTATTGACTTCAGACATAATATTTACCTTATTTACTTCGTATCACATAAAATGTTGGTCCGCACCTGACCGCGTGACAGTGTGGTCATCATGACCATAAAGCATATCATAATACATTTAAGTTACTGTATTTTGTGCAACATCAGAGAAATTGTTCAACGATGTAATCCCCCCATAGTACGAGAATGTGTAATTAAAATAGTAAAGATAATTAGAAGCAGAGAAAAATAAAATATAACTGTTTTACTGTTAATACTATACAAATCAGTATTATTGAATCTTATTAGAAGTTTAAATACTACGACGCTTTGAGTTTGAGAAAGAGAAAAAATATTAAAGAGAAAACGGCAGAGGTGAGAAACAAGCTATTATTTACATAAATTAATTGCTTTTCTCAAAGGTTTTGACAGCCAGTATCTCATGGAATTAAAAGAGCGGTTCAGATATTAGAAACTTTTCCATGATAAATAAACATATGCAGAATCCGGGTTTTTCGTTTGAATTAAAATTAAGCAGTACTGGAGATTTTATTATTTAGGTAACTAAAATATCCGGCGTTTTACTGTTGCTAAATAAGATATGACTACTTAAATAACTTATATACAGATCTAACATCACTCAATTTACAAATAGCCTGTTTTGCCACCAAGCATGCGTTCAGCCACATTTCCCCTTAGGGAAGTCCAGCTTATTGCATAGCGACAGGAAAGGGAAGAAAAATGAGATGCCCTTTATTACAGGAATATAAGATTTCCACATTTATGCGTCTGTTTGAGCATTTACAAATAATCGTATAACATAGTAATTATTTTTTTTGTCAGTATGAGAAGATATACGCCCATATTTTAATAAAAGTTTGGATATGTGCTAATTTCAATGTTCATTTGCGACGAAATATGTATCAAGCAAATTAAAAAATGCATATTTCTACGTATTTATAAATACATAAATATATATGAAGGAATTACTTTACGAATTCTGTTTAACCATCATTCGAAAGACACATTCTTTGTTTATCTTCAGTTTAAAGTATCATTTGTCCATCTACAACACATAATATTGGCTTATAGTAATTAAAATAATATAACTATAACGTCTTATAGTAACTAACGTATTGATATACAGTAACCTATATTAAGATACATGATTAAAGCAACTTAATTAGTCACAAGAAATATTAAATCATCCGTACAGGATAGTTCAAAAGGTCTTGGACAAATTTTAATTGTAGGTCAGGCATACAAAACAAAGTAATTTTTATAGGAACATGTAGCAGCAAACGTCATAGTTGGGTGCTACAGATGCAGGAAGAAACAAAAAGAAATGAACTCAGAGAATAGAACATAGGTTTATTAGACATCACAATTATAAGTATCATTTACAATTGTTTACAATCATTTGCAATTGTTGCATATGAACATGTGGCCGCAAACCTCACCCCGAGGTGACGTTTGAGGCCACATGTTCATATACAAAACGGACTTCTTTATGTATGTTTGACTTACTCTTAAAGTTGCCTAATACCCTCTGCACTACTCTGTCTAATTTTGACCTCATGCTTTTGATTTTACATGATTTTATCCCTTTTATGCTTTTATAGTTTTAGTGTTTAAAAAGAAATATGTATCCTCACTGTCGAAAGTATTATAATTTTTAATGGCAAATAACTTAGAATGTAAGTTTTTAATGTATAAATTAATTAACTTCTACTGCCTTTAATTAATTATTAATTAACTCGGTCGAGTTTTACTAATTCGATCACTTTGAACGCTTAGATTTTCTTTAACTTAATAAATAAAACATATATTAGCATTTGGAAAAAGATATTCGAGGTGCATTATTTCGGATATAGATTCTACTGTGGGAAAACCTGAGACTTGTAAGTGTAATAGATAGTATATAAAATCGTGGACAGAGAAACTTATTTTCCATTTAATTAATACAGATAGTGCAACAAATGTCATATATAAATATAATCACACTTTGCACTAAATATGAAGGTGCTGTTAGCGATAAATGAAATCGTATAACAATTAAAATCCAATTCAATTTTGAAGTGTTACCATCTAATTAAGTGTAATTTTAAAAATTAGTTTAAATATTATATCAATGTTTTTTCTAATAAAGCACTCATTTATTAGGCATGGCGTAGTCACGGGAAACTGCATTTAACTCCTACTATGCGAGAATTTAACCCGTACTTTCAAAGACATAGAACAATGGATACTAGATAATTGCAAAAATATTCAGTCATAACTATTTTCCAACACAGGATTAAGCTTATATAAGCTTGGATACAGGAAAATTACAATTTTTACCGCCAGGTCAGTAGATAAAAATAATATCAAATACATTACAGATGACCCCATGCACAACTAGAAGTTTGTAGATAGCCGAACACCTAGCCAAAATACAGGATTCAAAGATTAAATTGTTTCGGCAGATTGCTGTTTTGCTGTGAAATTGATTTAAATAATATACAGTATTACTATTGAAGAAGATGTGATCTAACCACCGTATTGCTTTATCTAAAAAATCTGATGTGACCGCATATGACTTTCCTTACATAATGCAATGAATTTACCACTTTTACAGTAAAGTTTTTTGATAAACTTGTTTGAAAAATGTGCTATATCTCGAGAACGGTGCCGTGCTAGTGTTCTAAAGTTTATGTCAATCGTTTTCGAAGGAAAAATTACTTAAGAAATATCTATTTGCGTAACTTTATTAAAGATTTTGATATTTTGAGGATTTATTTTAAATTTCACTCGAAAATTTAAAGGGTTCCGAACATTCGATTGTATTTAAAAACAATAGACATCCAGTATTCGCGGATTGTAATTTTTGTACCAAATTTCATTCGAATCTCTCCATTCGTTCGTGAGATATCGTCTTCATAGACTCACTGATACACGCACACACACACACACACACACACACACACACATAGACATCACATCAAAAATGATTAATGATCGTGATCAGGGATTCTTTAGACGTGTTCTCCCGTCGAAAACTCGAATTGGAATTTTCGACGTCTTCATAATACTTTCGTTATACATTATGTATATGAGTAAAGTAATTAGCAGAGTTTCCCCTCTTCAGGTCATTCCAACCATGGCATTTCTATTCTTCTTCTCTGATTATGCTTTGAATATCTTATAAGAAACTAAATATGAATGTTTATTTCCTCCTGTTTTCTGTTTCCTGCTGTTGCTCTGTATATCTCTGTATCACGTCTTTTAATACATGACTCTCATTTACGATTCACGGACTTCTGTGAGCTTTCTTTAACAGTTACGGGGAAATTGAGAAAACAGGCTAATCGAACCGACTGATACATGGTGTTATTCAAATAATACCCTGCATTGCTTCATTATACCCTCGATTGCATTTCCCTAAGAAAACAAAATTTATTGAAAACTGTATTGTTGCTATGCTACATCCTAGAACAAAGGTCTGTATTATGTGGTGGAAACACACAACAGTGCTTGCGCAGATTAAATTACAGCTCTTCATTATGCCTTGAAATTTAGTTTGCGAATACTTGGTTTTAATATTCCAAATTTTAAGCATAAAAAAGTGTACAAATAATGCATGCAGTATAATGATATATTAGCCATTTTATGTACAAATCAGTGATGACAGACGGTGACAGGTGGTATATTTTATATTACGATGCTATGGTGCAAAAGATACAGGTCAATACGAAGAGTAGGAAGTTAAACATTAGCTCATGTTAACAATTGCTGAAGCCAAGTTGACGCTAAGACTTAACGTTGAATTTGTAGTTATATATGATGGGGTCTTAAAGATGTCCCACGCATGGCGAAATGTCACGTGATCACCAGAAGCTAAAGCAGTTCCGGCCAGTGTAAATTTTCCTTACATAGGAGCAGATAAAGGCGGAGCCAGCTAGAGACATGCAAGTCCCAACAAAAACACACAATAGAATTAAGATACTATGAGAATTCAGAGATAATTCAGTCAGACACGAGCCAGAGAAAGAAATAGTGTGATAATATGTCCAGTGCGACAATCTCGATGTGTTCAGGGGAACTCATAGTAAAAATGACGAAAACTGACGCATTCAGATGACTATGAAACCTGAACCAAGTTTATCCCTTTATCTTCCACGATGAGAGTTAATTTTAATAATGAATTGTACTCTGAATAAAATCAAAAATTCCGTCTGTCATCACACCAGTAATACCAACTTTAAAACTATTGGAAAACGTAAGAATTAATAAATACGAATTGTAAATTGTCAATGAAGTGAGATTTGGGTAGTTCTTTTAATGATTTTAAATAGTAATTTTAATAAGTAATTAAAATTGAAAATAACTGTGTCGTCATTTCAAAAGCTGCAATTTATTGGTTATCTATTAGGAAGTATGCTATTTACAGTCTAAATTCGAACTGCACAATAAGTTGACAGTAGGGAAAAAATAGGCAATGTACGTTCGGAGTTATACTATGTGCACTATTACGATTTCGAGCCCAAATCTTCCTTATCATTACTTACGAATGAAATAACCAATATTTTCGCCACTTTTGGTATTATTAAAATTTTTTATTAAGAATGCATCTGCCCTCCCGGGATAATTGTTTTCTCACTTTCATCCAGATTTATAGAGATGTTTTAACTATTGTATTAACGTTGCTGTATCATTTCTATATCCCCAACATTAACACACCTCCAACATGTAACGATGAAAATATGCTACCAAATGCATTTTCACCATTTGTCCAAATCGTGCACAGACTTGGACATACACACATCACTTGTGAGGTGTAAATAACCTTTCGATTATTATTTCCCTCAGTTGTCATTATCATGTATGTTTATTTAAACTAACGATCCTAACTGGTTCGATTGTTCGACGAATCACTGACCTAATCAGCATTTTGTGCATTAGTACGGTAGATAGGTATACATTCTGATCGGAGGAGTCTAGTTGTGGGTTCTTGTCTGGCGTGAGTTCGTTCTTGTCGTGGGCTGGTCTTGTCTTGAGTGCGTGGAAGAATAAAACCAGGGAATACAACCATGGCTAGGAGAGGTTCAGTAATCGCGGTTTGGCTGCCCTACGGAGAGAGATAAAAGAATGACTGTGTTACCAATGTCATTATTTTATAAAAGTTTTAGAATTGTATCCATTTAAGAGTGATCATCAGATCAGTTTATTGTAGTATCTTGTATATATTGTAAATTATTCTGGGCATGCACAATAATAATTAGTGTCTATGTCATCAGTTGCTTTAAACAGTCAGCTGCTGTTAATGTGACGTGTACAATAAATATTTGTTTGATTCATCTCATTGCAGTCCTGTGTTATTTCCCTTGGACCGAAAGGTCTGAAGATCCATAAAATGAAGTAATCAGAAAGAGCGCAAGCCAGTTACTTTACACACTGTCAGAGTAGTTAATTCATATTATCGTATTCCTAAATTCTTAAAACATATAAAACCTTCAAAACGAACACCGGATTTTTACCCACATCACATCATAATTTGTATTGTAGGAACAGTGGAAAACTGCATGGCAATTTAAACTTTACTAAGTGACATAAATACCATTTATCACAAATTTTACGCCTTGTTTTAAAATAATGTTGTTCACTATAAAATAACCCCCAAACATCATCTATTGATAATGTATCTGAAATAATGAGAATTTATACTCAGCATAACAATATCTAGACACTATTTATAATGGCAGTTTCAGGATCAGCAACTTAGACCTTTTAAAGCCTTTAAATATAAATTACAAAGATTCATAATCCTTTAAAACTGACGTTCTTAGTAGCCCTGTAACGAAAACTGATGCTAAGGGAAGCGTAAAAGTCCTGTGTTTCTTAATCCATCTTAATTTTGCTCGTCGACAAACTTAAAATTGCTTACTCGTGGAAAACCAGCAAATGGGTATGGCGTGTGAAAATTTAATATTTCAAACTGAAACTTCAACGAAGAGAGGTTTATTGTTTGTATTCGTGCATTTGGACGGTGAATATTCATGGAACAATTACATTTTAGAGAACTTAACACACTTCGGACGTTATTTGATAGTTATATGCGATATGATTATTATCTAATAAGAAAGAATAAAATTAGTGTGTTATCTTATGATCCAGTTATATTATTAACTGAAAACTTGTGTGTATATAATGTAGAATTGTATGTATTGAATAAAAATATCGGTTAAATTTTCTACAATAAGAATTTCACATCAAAATATAGTGACGGGCTCGAAAATTCGAATGCGAGTTTTGGACGGAATTACACGTTTTAAGCATGACTGAACTCTGTTCGAACGTACTTGGGGTGATGTTTGTATGTATGTCTCCGTTTGTGTTTATGTATACGCATGCATGTGAATGTGTGTATGTATATGTGGGAATATGCGTGTGTGTATGTATGTGTGCGCATATGCATGTGTGTGTACATGTGTATGTGCATGCATCTGAATGTATGTATTTTTGCGCATGTGCATATGTATATGTATTTGTACGTGTGTGTATACATGTGCATGTGTGCGTTCGTGAATTTGAGAACGCAGTATATAACGAATAAATGGATCGGGTACGCAATTTGACACGATTGTGAGTAACTGTTAATTATAAATGCGATCAAATGTTCGTAACACCCTTAATATGCCCAGAAGGTGTTAAGAAAATGGAATATAAACAATAACAAACGAAACATTTTGAGAACAACAGCGTAAAATTAGAGGAACTGGTTCGGTTTCTGAGGGTGGCATGTGAAAAGAAAGTAATATTTTAACTTATTATTTGAGTATTAATTATATTGATACATTGTTGAAAAGAGAACATATTGAACCAGTCAAATGCCCTAAAATATAACCTCTCGATCAATTTTCTGGTTACCGTCATCTTATAATCATTAAATAAATCCACTATATTACATGATAGATACTAGCAATGTTTCTAATTGTTAAATTAAATTTACGTGAAAAAAAAGTATACATCAAACCAGTTAAGAAATATTTGTCAAGGAATACACCAGATTTTAAAGTACATTATAACTCTAAAACTTTGTGCCATGGATTTTCCAAATGATTATTTCTTTGTGAAAGAAGTATTGTATTGTGTCAGGAAAGTCACTTGCTGCCCACACGAATTTTGTTATTATATTCTGACATTAAAGTATTTTATTCATAGATAGTTTTTATTTCGATCGAATTCATTTTGTATTCAGTTGATAAAGTAGATAATATATGTTTCTAAAACCATTGGCATCTTATATCTTTTGTGACAGCTTCTTAAATCCACAGCCTTATATACAATTTCTTTGATCGAAAGCTATTTGTATTTATTTGAAAAAGTTGTTTCATTTAGCTTCCAAAACAATAGGATATAGAATTGTCAGATTTTATAAATCATTGGTAAAATATATGATATAAAAACAATATTAGTTGAGGGAAGTGTACCTTTTACAACTCCGCACTCCCTTATACAAACTAATCAGTTGTTAGTCACATTATTCGTTTACAAAGTTCATTCCAAAAATCCATTGACTTTAATTCTTGGTCAATGTCACCTCGGATTTAAAGAACTTTTCAACTTTTTACGGCATAGGACTGGATTTTTCGATTTTCATAGAGGTTCGCAAAATTAGGACAAACGGTAAGATGTTTGGTGGAATATGCATATATACATGCTGACAAGTGCAGAATGAGTATAGCATAGCTAAATGGGCTCTGGTGAAATGAAACGTATTTTCTGGTAATCTAGGTATATACACAGGATACAAGTTTATGGATAACTTACATTTATTCACAAGCACAAAGTAAACAGGAACAGTATACAATTAAACAGTATTTAAATGTTCCACTAATTTCACAGAATAATCGAAAATATTATCAAAGTGTTAACGAAAATAATTTCCCAAAACGGCTGTTATTATTCTCAAAACATGGACAAAAAATCACAGTTCAAAATAGCTTGTGTCACGTTTAGTCGTCCATTCCACTGCAACGGAGGGGTGAGTCCTTTTTTTAATCTCACCATAGACATTTCTGGAAATATCTATATCTCGAAGAATAATCGTTCTATTAAAAAGTTCCTGGAATATTCCGGAAGTCGTCAAATGTCTCGAAATTGGCGATAAATCGCCAAATTTGGAAACCCTACTTCTAACTGGAAAATACTGGAAACCCAGGGATCACGTCATGCTGAAGTCATGCACTGTATTTTCTTCGATGGGTCTTCGAGAGAGATGGAAGAGGAGGCGAGAAACAGAACATCAACAATATCAAACCGCTGTATGACAAGTCTGAGCGTTAAATTTTATCTCGAACAAGGTTGCAAAATCCTTTGGTCTGTGAGACTGGAAATGGATCATATGAATAGAAATCATAATAAATCCCTCTGCGCCATTTACAACAGAAGAAAGAAACGCCACATTACTGCTTATATCCATTTAGTATACAATGATTCATTACTAAGGAATATAAAAGTCAAGGACAACAGTCGAAATATATCGTCTACACAGAGTGTGTGTTACACATGATGAGAACAAAACCGGTCCATAATTTATGTCATCTACAACAGGATCTGAACCAGGTTTATGACAAAGCAGATAGTTATTGTTACCATAATCTTTTTGAATATCCGTGTGGCTTTGAAACTGAAAATAAATCACAGAATAATCGAAATCATTATAAAATAATACTTCCCAGTCTTCAACTTAACAATTCTTCTTCATCAGAAGTATTTAACACCACAGAGCTGTACATTCTTATATCCATTAATATGTAATGCCCCGTAACTAACGATTTGATAGAAATGGACGCTTATCCATAACTCGTTTACAGAGATTGCGAGGCGTCTTAAGATCTAGGCTGTAAAGTATTTGTTGCAAAGGCTATAAATGATTGTCCTTTGATAAAAAAGTTATAGAATAGTTAAAAAATTTGGAAACACAAATATCGGTTAAATATTATCATTCATGGTGAAATTCTGAAAATTTTGATATATTCTTGAGCCTTTAAAACTGAAAATGAAACACAGAATAATCGAAACCATTAAAAAATAACACACGATATTTCCATCAGAATTAACTAACACCACAGTACTTTCCAAATGATTATATCTATTAATATAATGCCTCATACCTAACGGATTGGCAACCATGGACAATTATCCAATTATAACTTTCACAAGGATTGTGTGGTGTCTACAAAAATAGGTTGTAAAGATTGTAAAAGCTTGTCCCTTGATAAAAAATTGTGGTAAAATATTCAAACGACTTCGAAGCAGAAATATCGGTTGAGTATTGTCAGTTCACATTAATGATGAAAAAATTACGAGAACGTTAATACATCCGCTGGGTATAAAGTGTACAGTCACATTTCTCTGTTTTAGCTACATAAATAGTTGATTTATCACGCATAATAAATTTTCCGTGCATTTTAAAATCATCTTTATGCCAGGATTATCACCATAAGCCATACTCGTAACAAAAGGAAATTACCGTATTTATAAAGTCATATTCCCGGTATAGCAACCTGTAAGATTTTATTTGTAATAACTGCCTTTTACTCAGTTATGAAATTTGCCTTTATTGTAGACAATTTAATTGCAAATATTTAATAAATGAGCCAATTTGTTATTTTTATTGATATGTAAAATATAATGACTTACGAGTACCCTAGAATAGAATTGCAACTCGGATGAAAACTGGCTGAATAAGAAAGAAATGTACAGTGAAATGAGAAAAAGAATAACAGTATGTGTGCATGAATGCTTAAATGTATGTGTGAATCCAACATGCATGCGGTCGTAACTATGTGTCGCGTAATTGTACATTATGTTGCACAGTTATTACGTGAAATTAAAAAAAACAAACTTTTCAATAACACACATTTCTTTTCATATTGTTCGCAACAAATTTTTTCAATTTTATTCTCTTTGACATTTTTAACCTTTTTATTATATTACAGAACTACTTATTATTTCTTTCGAAAACATCGTACCGCACGTTTCCAATCACCTTAAAAGCAATATCCGAATATCTCATTCAATTCTTTTCTTTCGTCCATAACGATAAAATTTTCTAAAGAAACGGGACATTTCTCCTTTGAAATATTTCCCGGTTTGAAAAAAATATCTCTGAAGCTACTGATTGGTGGCAAAGTCTGGAAAAGAAACTTGTTTCCTTGTAATTTACTTTACGGAAATATTTTTGATAAAAAAATGTGATTAGAGGTTTTAAAAAGTTCTTCTTTACTCTTCTTCTATTCTAAAGAAATTGAAGATGCTGTCCAATAGACACACACACACACACATACAATATATATATATATAACATGTGAGGATTTTCCCTAATTTTCTACTATTTTATTCTAGTTCTTCCGTTCCTGATTTTAATTTTTTTCCTAAATTTCTCAACTTTGATTCCGAAGAATCGGGTACTCATAATTGGTCGCATCTATAAGAAGGGTAGACTTTAGAATTTCGATACTGTCATTATGCCGAGTGTCCTTTTACATGCGTGTGTGTATTCTGATCGCCCATGTAAGGTAGCATCGAGAGTTATAGCCTGCAATCGTATCAGTATATATATTGTGTCGTAGTTTGATAATCATAGGTACAGGTCAGTTGAAGGTCAGTTTAGTAATACGTTAGGTTTGAAGTTTATTGTAGTTTAGTATGTATCGGCTAGAATTTGTAATACTAGCTTTGTAAATAATTTGTATATAGATTTTTAATATATATGTTTTTTGAGTTCATAGCGAAGTTAGGTGTAAATAAAGTTGTTTATTTGTTAAATATCGTAATTCCTTCGTTCAACTGTAGTCATTAAGTTATTGGTAGATTAATTTAGA